>PYHX02000413.1:9707319-9746721 GCA_004302925.2 Cochliomyia hominivorax
TTATGCGCTTTATTTATGGAATTTAATATTTGGGGAAAAATGCATTTTTTTTAAGAGTGTGTGTTTGAGAGTGTTATTGATCGTGTCATAATACAATTATTGTGCAAATTATTTAGAGAATTATAAATGTGATATAGAATTGCTACAATTTTTATTGATAATTATTAAATTTGTAATAAATTCATAGAATTTAATTACAAATTATTTTAAAAAATTATTGAAAAAATAAAAAAATCAAACTTGTATTTTTCGAAATTTTTTTTTTATCAAAGAAACGATTAAAAATGTGTGGATTTAAGTATAAACAAAAAGTTGTATGAAAAAAAGGGAGAAACCGGTTTAACAGCCTCTTTAAACATTAAATGGAAAAACTTAAAAGAATCCAAACCCAAAATAATATCAAACTTTTCTCTACTGCGGATACTAAACATACATTCATACATACGATCATACATAAAGATCTTATGTATGTATGACGATCTATATATTGTTGATCTTGTTAAAATTTATATATAAATACTCAAATACTCAATATTAATGTATAAAAATATTTTTTGTTTTTAAATTGTTTGTATATCAAAGAGTTCAGACACACACACACACTCGCACTCAGCCAATATTTGTTATTTGTTAAGAAACATTAAACTCCGGGAAATTTTTATTATTACACAAACAAAACTAATAAATAAATAATAAATAAACTACATTATGAATGCATAACTTTGTAATTGTGTTTGTGCATAAATATAATAAATAATTAGATTTAACAATAATTAATTATGCGTTAATGTGCGTGTTAAACTATATATTTCACGATCGCTAGAAACGTATTCATGAGATTAAAAAAACGGAGGGCAGATAGCGGAAACAAAATGGAAGTTGATAATGCCATAGTGGCGGAGAGGAAACCCATTAATGTTCCCAATTCTATAAAAAGATCTTCATTGAATCCCTCCTTAACCAGTTCTATAGATAATGTTATTTACCCGCCATCACATCAATATCATTACATACAATATTATCAACAGTTGTCCTCCGCAACAACAGCAGGCAGCAACAGCAACAATATCAGTTGCAACAACAACAGCAACAACATCAATATGCAAATCCTCTGCCGCCTTCCTCTCTGCTGCCGCAGCGGCAGCAACAACAATTTGCCAATGCAGCTGTTCTTGTGGCAATCAAGCCCAACAACAATTGCAGCTGCAAAAACCAAAACCCAATTCACAACCTCTTCATTCCCATCAGAGTAGTGTGGATTCCCAAATGGTAAATGTTATAGTACATCGACAAGCCAGTGGCAGTAATAGCAGTAGCAGTAATGAAAATACCTCTTCTAATATTAATTCGATAACCTCCTCAACCACCTCGCAAGCTTTGGCCAATTTTCAGGATTTACCAAAAAAATCACAATCGGAAACTTCCCTATTAAATCATTCGTATCAGGCATTAAAAATGTCTGAATCCCTAACGGAAAATATCTTTGATTGTTCGACGGCGGGTAAAAAGAAAATGAAAAGAACTTCCAGTTGTGATTGTGATTTAGAGTGTACATGTAATGATCATAATAACGAAGAAGATGATGATGATGATGGGGAACATGCTAATGATGATAATGTTAAAACCAGGAAGAGGGCGAAAGAATGAAAAGAACAAATTTGAAAAATACCAAACGCAAAGATCATCAATATCATAATAAACATTTAATACACAAACAAGCGGCATTTACGGAAGCTATGCTAACTGCCGATGAAATAACGGTTAGTGAATCGGATAATAATAGTTCGACGGTTAAACATTGTGAGCGAAATCAACATAATAAATTGTGAGTTTCAAAATTTGTCTTCCTTTGATGCTGAATTCTTAAAAAAAAATTTATCTTTAGAAAATCTCCCGGCAAAAATTCCAGCACAGATGACTCAAATTACGATAATGCCAATAATATTGACATTTATAGTGATGGTGATGCGGATGCTATAACCGAGGCTTGTCTAAAAGAAACTAATGGTATGCCAAAATGGTGAGGCATCGGATTTAAGACCACCATTACCACCCAGACCACCACCTAGACCAAAATGAGTGCAGGATCATTGAATGGTAAGATTTTTTTAATATTTTTAATTACATTCGAAAAAGGGACAAATAATTTGTAGTATCCAATTTTTACTTTGTTCGGAAATCTACTAAAATATTAATGTAATAGATTTGAACTAAATGTGGACTTGTTTTTTGTGTTAATAATAACTAAGATAGTATTTTGGGGGTAAATATACTCGGTATTATAATTTCGAATTCGCATTATCCGTATTATATCTGAGGTTTTGAGACAGCCTGAGAGAAATTGTCAGAGCTTGGCTTTTTCCTTTAATAGTTTAAAAACATTTTAAAAACATTTCTTCAGAAAAAAAAGAAATGGTCTGGTCGTTTTGAAAGAAGGGATTTGATATATAATCCTCTTAAGTAGATTTGGGAACCATAGAAAAAAATGTGATTGGATACCATGTGTAATGAAGTCGTGAGTATTTGAATGATAATTTTGCATGTTGAAATTACACTGAAGCAAAATATCCATAACACCGAAGTAATAATTCCTTGAAGAGATAAGTAAAAATCGAACATGACGCCAAATGTTCGATTTGTTGGTGGAATCAGAAAAGTGTTTTGTATTATGAGACGTTAAAATGGGAAAAAACAATCCGTACAGAAGATGAGGCAATTGCATCTCCATTCCGGAACGACCTGAGTCACACGCGGTCAAAGTTTTTCAATTGAAAGTCCAGATACTAAAAAAGTAATCCTTCTTCAATAGCAAGAAAATTAGTTGTCTTTTGAATTGAAGACTAAATATTTTTGGAGGTGATTAAGTATATATTTTTGAAATCGGCCGAAATGTTTTCGAGATACCTGTATTGAAGAATAGTGAGTCTTTCTTAGATAGAAATCAATGGAAAATGACCAAAACATTAGACAAGATGTGGAATATAATTTTCCAACATGGCAACATTCGGCTCACGAACATGTTGTAAGATCAGTTAACAACAATGGATGACAAATTTTGACTTACTCGTCCACCTAATTAAAACTTGTTTCTATCAAAGCGGAATGCCCATTGAGGAATACTAATTTAATTTAGACAGTAATTGGATTAATTAATTAATTAATTTTTTACCTCAAAACTGTAACAGTATCAGTATGTTACTAGAAAGGAAAATAGGGCGGCTACGGTAATAGTATTTAGATAAAGTTTACCCCTTTCGATCCAAGAAGTCTATTAACAAACGAAATTTATTATCGCAAACCACTAAAAGTATTCAAATCTATTAGATCAGTGGTTGTAATCGGGTCTGTAAAGTTAAGGGTTTTTATTGGAGAATTATGTTTGCTCTTTTCGATATGAGGAATCCATAATTGTGTTAAAAAAATATCTCGCAAGCAGGCATTTGCTTTTTGTAAAAGCTATTCTCAACAGGTATCCAGTGCGGTGTTTGATCTCCAAGACTGATCTAAATTTATATTTTCAACAATAATTTGTTAATTACCGAGCAGATTTGAATGAATTTGTAACTTGATTACTTGAAGGGTACGTGCTACATAACTGTCTATAAGGTCCGACAGGCGAAGGTTTTAATTTTTGTGAAAAATGTGTGAAAGTTTTACAAATAATAATTTTTTGTAAAAAGCTCTTTTGTCGTTTTCTTTTTCTTAGCAGTTTGTCTTTTTTTACTTTCATAGGGATCCTGAAATTTGGACTCTCTAATGCGAGTCATATCGTTAACACCGTTTTTACATGTTAATAGGAGATAGAATGGAATATCTTGGATATGCTCTCTTTTTAAGGAGATTATGTTCAAGATATTCGCTTTTCATTTTCCTCTTCTGTGGAAATTGAAATGCTCCTTAAGTTCAAACAATTTTCAACAATCTACTTCCATCAAGGAAGAACTCTGGTGTCATTTTAAAAGGTCTTAACTTTTAAGTCAGTTTCACAATTTTCCGATGGCATGTTTCTTTCCTGTGGAACATTTTTATCTCATGATTTCGAATTTTGGTACAGAACTTTAAACAACCGAAATTTTGGACATGCGCATTAAATATATTCAAACTAGCTCTGCATTTGAAAGCTTATTTAATTGACCATTATCAAAAGCTACAAAACTTTAGAAAGCTTTTCAGGCGGAAGTGTATAATAAACATTAAAAAGCTTTCACAAAAAGATGTGGGTAGTTGAATAAGGATAATAAAAAGCTTTTGAAGTCAAGAGATAGAGATATACAAATAATTTGTAAAGGAATTTTCGAAACAAAAGCAAAAAGGGGATAGATACAAATTGAAAAGATGAAAAATTAGACGAAGATAAAATTGTTAATAAAAAATTTCAAGAAAATATTCAATTTTCAAGAAATAATTCAATGATTTAAAGTAAAAAGTGTTAAGTGTTCAATATAAAAAGAGAGATATTTAGAAAAGAAATATAATTCAAGATGCATGGGTATCCTGTAATGCAATTTATGCAATACAGTATGGGACCATCAACATGCAATTGGATGCCACAACAAAATCCTCACAGAGGTTTAGTACGTGAGGGTCATGGCGGTTATCCTTTAAGTTGGTTCTAAATTCTTCTAAATATTTTTGATATCTTTATTAATTTAGTTAATTTTGTCTCAACAGCACGTTCACGTCCTGGCATGGTCATAAAGAAATATGTGATTTGGTGTTTGGTATGTGGCGGATTCTCTTGTATTTTGGGCCTTCTCTTCTTGGGTGTATATTTCCTCTTGCATTCTTATACCATCACGGTAGGAAACTTTGAAACTGTGCCAACCTTTGTGCCCGCTACTTTGGTAAGTTTGATAATGATCATTTTTATGAATTATTTTTTATTAACACTTTCGCATCCAATTTAACAGCTTATTTTAACTGGTCTATGTGTAATGAGTCTGGCTAGAAGGCGCAATCGTTATAGTTATTTGGTGAGTATAAAAATAAAATAGATAGTGATACACATGAAGAAGTCGGTATATACCCGAAACTAGGGACTACACTGAATGTAAGTGTAGTTTTAAATCTGTCGTACCGGCTCATGTTTAAGTATTAAGAATCTCTAAAAAACCTGCATCTTAAAGTAAACAAATGTACTCAGAATTACTTCCTGTGTCGATATACCGTTGTGAACACTGTTACATTTAATCCAGTTCTTGGTTAGTTCTAGTTAAGTTCTACTTTTAAGAAAATCGGTCCATAGTTACTATTAATCTGATCTAAAGTAAAGCTTTAGTGAAGGTTATAGGTCGGTTGAGTTTAAATTTCCTTTTCAAAGTTACTGAATATTTTACGATCGAGCGTTTTAGAGATGTAAGAAGGAAACAAACACTAATATTGGATTGGATAAAGTGAAGTGAGCGTCTGGGCTATAGGAATGCGAGTCAAAACGTATCCTCTGTTTTCTAAATAGTTTTTGATCGATTTTCTAACTCGTGATCGAGCATTGTTATGACGGAGGTACTTCTGGTATATTAGAATAGGTAACATGTTATCATCTGAACCGATTAAACCGCACTGATCTTCAACTCATATGAATCCAATTTTATTACTCAACAGCTACATCGAAAGCTGAATAATGCAAATAAATTGCCATAAGTCTTTAGAGTTGTTGCGAGTTAATCGTAAACTTTTACAATCGATAACTTTCTTTAGATGGTCTTGTAATAATGAATCTTCATATTTTCAGATCAAGTTATCCGGTGCTTGTGGTTTAATATCAGCTTTAACCTGTGCTTTGGTAACAGTAACTACAACAGTGTTACATATGAGTCGTTTGCAAGCTCTAAGAGAATGTGAATATGCTCAAAAGACTCGAACGTGTACATGTTATTCGGATTTAATAGAGTCGCAGGTGGATCGAGTGGATAAAGGTAACTTTTATAAACACAATTTTTAATTTAATTCCATACAGTTAATTGTTTATATCTCATAAATATTTCAGAGGGTGTACGTTTGGTTTTTGACTCTTTATCGGATTGTGGTGTTGTGCACGGTTCTTTATACTCATGTTTGAGAGCCATATTTGGTTTATCAGTAGCTGGGGTATTAGTAGCAGTTTTTAGTTGTATGCTGGTCTATCAACTATTAAGGTATTTTATATATAAAATTTTATCTCAATAATTTCTTTACTCACAAAATGTGAATATTTCAGTCATGAACGTAAGAAAATGTATTGGGAACAGTTAGAGCTACGCTGTCGTTCCTTGTATACACGACCCCAAATACCACCACAAAATATGGCTGCTGTTACAGCCCCACATGGTTGTAGATGTTGTGAACAATGTCATGCTCATAGACCAGTGCCCTTACAAACATCTGCCTACCCCTGGGATGAGAGTACAGAGCCGAGATTTTGGTCAACACAACCTCCGGGAAACTTTTATTCTCCCAATCCAGGAGGTGAAGATATGGCAGGTATTACATCAACTTGTAGGGGTCATGAAATGTCTACGTCTCGTAGTAGAGGTACTGGTTGGAGTTGGAATCGTTGGTGGCAACGCAGTTCACCAGATCCGAATTCACGTTTCCGTCAAACACCCTCAAGTCCAGACTCACAATATGGCTTTTCCAATAGCAACAATATGCCAGTTAACACCCTAACGGAAGAGGTAACGAATGTAAACACAGGACAATTTAATATTTTGCCCAATAATTTGCCATATGGAGTATGGGGACCTCCACCGCCTTACAGTGATCCAAACAGTCCAGCAAGACGAGGTTATTATCAGTATATACAACCTCCTCATCATATAAATTCAAATATCGGCCAACCTATAGCCAATAATCTAGTTAATTCGAATCCAAATGAAGCTCCCCACAACCAGTTTGTAGAGCAACCTGCTGCCTCCAACTGTTGCCAACAATCCTCTATGCCACGATCCAATAATCCTGGTCTAGGTAATTTGGGTAACTTTAAATCTAAAGGTGAATATGAAAACACTCCTTCAGACAGTGATTGTGGGGCAAATATAAGGGAACGTGATCGATTTTCCAATACACTGCCAACACGGAAAATAAAGAAAAGATTGGATCCTGGCAATAAAAGTATTGGTCCAAATTCCCAAAGCTCCCAACGTATTAATGTTCAACAGGTTTTTGCAAATGTGGGTCAAGCAGATGAAGAACAAGAATATCATGAACCCCAAAGTTTGGGAGCTACTGATTCTGTGTCCTCTTCCCAAAGAAATAAATGTGGAGTTGAAAATAATGGCTTCCAAAATAGTTGCGAGTCCACAAATGCTGCGCAAAATATGGACCAACAGCAGCAAAACTCCTGTGACCCTGCAGAATCTGAGGTGTATTTTGCAGATGTTAGCAGTTGTTGTAATATGTCGGTGAAGAATGATCATTATTATGAAGATACCAGAGCTTCACAAAGAACTCTATTACCACCAAGTCAAACACAACAGCAACAACAACCCCAACACATTCACGGACACTCACATCACCACCATCATACTCAACATCAACATCAGCTTAGTAATTGCAGCAGCAATAATAATGAAGACTATTTGGCCCAACGTTTTGGCCAGCGGGAAAATTCCATACGCAGTCGTCTTCCTTTTCCACAAAATCCTCATGTGGTTAATGATGGTTTTGTAGAGAATATGAAAATGTTGAAAAACACTGTAATCAATAAAGATAATCAGCAACTAAATCATGCTCAAATTCCGAAGGATGCATCACGGCAAAGTATGTGTTCTGTGGACTCAGAGGCCAAGACTGAATTTACTGATCTCTCACCACTAACGCCATGTAGTAATAAAATCAATCAACTGCAAGATTTCGTGGAAGCCAGCTCTGAGGGTGGCACAACACCAACGAATTTTGTAGCTTCTTATCCGTTTTCATCAGAATCTCAAAGTCTAGAAGCCCACCGACGTTCAACCAAAAATCTTACTGAAGCTCATTATGAGATCATAGACGATCAACAAACCGGTCATCAGGTTGCACGTAATATGGCACGAACAAACAATAAACCTAAAACACCAATTAAACCCACCTCCAGAGATCGTAAAGATAACAGCGATAGAGAATGGTCGTCCGACAATAGCAATGGTGAACGTCATCGTTTATGAAATGAGGTTTTCGTTTAAATCGAATAGAAAATATGAAAATTAAGAAACCAAATGAAAATTAACAAGATTTGCTGAAAACAAATTGAATATGTTATCACAACAGGTGCCAAACAGACAGAACCTTTTATTTCAGAACAGATTTAATTTAAAATTACTTAGTTCGGAACCTCAGAAAATTCTTTGAGGTAAACTAATTTAATGTCCATTTTTCTATTTTAAATAAAAATAACCGACTCGATCGACTTTAGTTTTCTATTATCAAGTTGGGTAACGCCCACAAAAAACTACATGTTCAATTTGTTTAGAAGCTGCGTTAGATAACACCTGATGTAGAGATGTTAGAAATTACACCATCGATAATACTATTGTGCTACATTGAAAGATTCGTTGACCTATTTTAATTAAGTACTTTAAAATTAGTTAAGGCACATTTGAGTCTATTTACCGATATCTGGATGTTCAAGAAAATCTGTCTATAAATGGACAGAAACATTTCCCAAAATCATTTTAAAGTATCGGAATATAGTTTTACATGTTTGAATCTCTGAAGGTATATCGATACACGGTATACAGTGTATCCGAATTTTTTGAACTTTTATAGATATTTTAATGAAATTTCACATGATTAGAGCTGAGGTGTTTTCGAGTTGATTTGACGGAATATAAGACTCTATCTGATCAAGGGCGTAGTTGGTGGCCCTCCAAATATGGTAGTCTCGGTTATATTGTTTCACAAAAAATAAATTTATGAATTGAGACAAAAGAAATCTTATATAAATTTAAGGTCGTTTCAGAGTATTCAAGCCGAAGCAATATTTTTGAACTATTTTTACCCTTATTTCTTTTTAAAGTTAGCGGACTTAATATAGGTCTTAAAATTTGTTAAACATATGTGCGGAATCCCTATAAAAGTCTAAAAAATATTGATGCAATAACCATATTAATATATGAATCCGTTAAAAAGGTATTGGAACTTTCAAAAAAATAATTCTTTTGGGATCCTTTCCAAAAAAAAAATGGAAATATTTTTCATGGATTTAGTCATTTTTTGGTCTGAACTTTATAATTTATAAGAAATTTTAACAGAAACGGGGATAAACTAAATTTGGATGGATTCGGGTTAGGATTTGTACACAAGCGCTACCCAAAATTGATCAAATCAAAAGTTATCAAATCTTGAATCGTATAATTTCAATCAGCTCTAATCATGTGAAATTTCATTTTAAGATCTCCAACGGTTCAAAAATTACAGAATTAAAAAAAAACAATTAGACGAGACAAATCAATACAAAACTTTAAGTTATTCAAAATTTAAATTTTTAAAGTTGAAATATTTATCAGACTTGAGCTAAAAGGAATGTCTATATTATAGAGGGTACTAATTTAATTAATCATTCTTACTGGTTAATATACCCTCCACCACCACAAGTGCTGATAGAGGAAAAATTAGGGTTTATCATTCATATTATCATATTCAAGCATCATATTGAAATCTGAGTCGATTTAGTCATGCCTGTCAGTCCGTCTGTCTCTACCTCGACCCTCTATCCCTATGTCAGCCTATTGGAAACATTCTCACGGTCACAACAATAATCTAATTTCAAAAAAATTTACCAGGTTTTTTCTTACTCTCCCAATCAGTTCGCTATTTGAAATCATTAAAATCGGTTCAGTAACAAAGAAGTTATAGACCGATATCTGAGTCAATCTCGAAAATTGTATTACTCCAAATATACGTACATATGAAATATCACTTTGAATATAAAACAGTTATATGTATCATATGTTTTAGTGTATATGCTTGTGGTGGAGGGTATAATAGATTCAGCATATCCGAATTATTACTTGATCGGATGTAACTTGATATTAAGAGGTTAAATCAAGAATTAAGTTATATCTACAAATTGAACTAGATCTCGACCGAAACACTTTGGTTATTTGGTAGTACAGTAGCATGTGATGTTTAAAGAGATTCCGATATTTTTTTAATGTGGCCCCAAATGTTTTGATTTATCAGAGTTAAAATCGTTACAAATAATCTGTTAAGTTTAAAAGACAATAAAAATATTCTTCTTTTTCGTTAAATAATTTTTTTTACAAAATTTTAATTATTTTAATTTAAATAATTTGATTAATTGTTATCTAGCGTAGCTAAATTTAATTCGTACTGTGAAAAATGAAAAATCATTTCAATCTTACTGCCATCTGATAAATCATTATATATATATTAAATTTCCTATGTATATTTTTAGTTCATATTCATATGATTATATATTAAAAGGATATTTCGTCCAATATAACTTAAAAAAAATCTTAGTTATGCTCAATCTAAAGCGATTTTCATATACACATACAAACTATATTTACCTTTATATATAATTTATGTATCTATATATTGTATCTACAAGTAGTTAAATAATCTATAATCTAATAACAAATATATTCATATTAGGGTGATTCAATTTTGTAAGTAAAAGCCAAAGTCTTACATTCTTTGAATATCTATTTTCATAATTGTTTACTACTTTTAAAATGTCTTAGATTTCCTTTGATATATATATATATATATATATATATATATATATATATATATATATATATATATATATATATATATATATATATATATATATATATATATATATATATATATATATATATATATATATATCATTTATTACTATAATTGATGCGAAGTTTCCAAATTTGTTCAAGACCCTTTAACGTTGCTCACAGTTAGCTATTTCGGATCATCCTTTTCTTAACTCATTATTATTTGTATTAATTATAAAATATAAACTTTTTAAAGTGAATAAGAATGTATTAAAAAAAATAGTTAAGAATGTATTATATATTTATATCTAATAATTATAGTCTCAAATTCTTTAAATAATATACACAAATACATACACATATAATAAGTAAATACATGTTGGCTTTAATGTGTGCATGAGTTAATAAATGTTTATGATTATAATTATAAATAAAATTAATTAGTAACAATTGTTTAATATTCTTCCAAATAAAAAAAAACTAAAATTATACAAATATATAAAATATTTAATAACCAAATTATAGCTTTTCTTAATTATGATGTAAATTAGCGAAACACATTGTGTCCTATCATCCAACTAAAATCTAAATCGATGTAGTCACATCCTTCCGCCTGAGGTATCGGTCAGGCTAAACTACTGGACCAATTTTGTTGAAATATTCATACTAGAAAGTAACATAGGTTATAAAAATTTTCAATTGGACCTGTGGAGAGGGGGTACCCCCCATACAAAGTAAATTTTGATCATCGAATATCTAAAAACTAAAGCAGCGAGAATTGTAAAATTTGATTTCAAATACAAAATGTAGGACGGATAGGATCAGGGGGAGAGGTTTTCCCCATATAAAAAAATATTGATCATTGAATATCTAACAAACCAACTCATCCCAATAACTTTTTCAGGGAACTACTTTGCAAAAGCAAATTTTGACCATCGAATATCTTAAGAACTATAACAGCGAGAATTTTCGAATTTGGTCCCAACCACTTTATCAAGGAACTGTTTTACTATAAAAAATGAAGAATGGATAGAATCAGGAGAATTTAAAGAACCAATGCACCGAGAATTATACAAATTTGGTCCCAATATTTTTTCAAGTAACTGTTTTACTGGACAGAATGAAATGTGGATAGGATCATGGGGAGAGGTGTCCCCCATTTAAAGGAAATGTTATTATCGAATATCTAAAGAAAATTCGACCCTAATCACTTTCTCAAAAATTTGTTTTTCTGATTAAAATATAGGACGAGTGGGATCAATGGGTACTCCCATACAAAGCAAATATTGCTTCCAATCACTAAGCCAAAGATCTTTTTTATTTACAGAATGGAGCTCACTGTGGAGCAGAATGGATTTTTTTTGATAAATTAATAGCATTTGATCGTCTGAATGGATGCATTAAAACTAAACATAACGATAGATGATGAGTGTAGTATTATAACTTTGAGAATTTGGAACCCATATCGGTTCCATGGAAGTATTTCAATTTGAACAAGATCGGAGCAAAATATGAGGATATATTTTTACTTAAAAAAGCTGAGTTAAAATTCAAATGCAAATAACTCGAAAACTATAAGATGAAAAAATAATACAAACCTATTTATTTAAAATAGCGCAGTGGCTTTAAGATGGTTTATATTTGAATTTGCATGCGAATCAAAAATTTGGCCCTTTACAAACATCTGTAGAAACACATAAAACTCCAACCATCTATGGTGGTGTAGGGTATAAATATGCTTGAAGAGGTGGATTGAAACTGCCTGTGAAAGGAAATTTGAATAGGAGTTTCAACTGTACACCGATTAACAATGAAGCTATAACAATAATGTCTTTCTAAATCGCTTTATTTTATATATTTTCTCGTTGTTACTTTAAGAAGCAAAGAGCTTCCGTAAAGGCCGCTGTTGGGGTTTATTCCAGCTAAGTAGGTGATTATCTCTGTAGCTAAATTCAATCTATGGTTTATAAATTCCTTTGTTGATGTTCTCCGTATTCATTGAAAGTCGAGTTGGCCAGGGAGCTTCTTCGTCCTTTTCTGCACCTTTTCACGAATATTTAAACTTGAAATTTGAGTGCGAAGTACATAAATTATATATTTTACTATCCGAAATAAATGTATATCAAAAGATATCTATTTGCTCTTACAAAATTTCAATAAAAATAGATATTTTTTTAAAAATACATTTCTCTTATTGTTTATTATACTTTTTTATTAAAATTATAATTTCTCTATACGTACAAATTCTGGAAAAAAAAACAAATTATAAAATAATGGAATTTTATTTTAATTCTTATGACTCCTAAATAATTAATACGATATTTTTAGTAAATTTACGTTCATAAAACTAATGACAAAAGTCCCAATATAACGGCAATATGAAATGGATAATATGAGTTTTTAACACATCCTCTATTACTCTCGCCCTTACGATCCTCCACCGAACCATGAGGAATTTCATTCTCTTCATCATCATGATCAGTATCAGGATATTGGGGATGATCATCTTTGTGAGCAATTTCTTCAATTGCTAAAGGTACAGCTTCATTAATAGTTCTCAATAAAGGATAATTATTACTTAAACGATGAGGCAGCGGTAAGTTCAAATGTTTAAAGTGTCGGAAATCATCGTATATATCAGTTTCGGCATCACATTCTCCCAAAAAGTCATCGGTATCAATAGACCAAACCATTATACCGGCTAATTTTCTTTCAACAGCGAACTTCACTTTATTGGCTATGGAACGTGAGTTATCAAAGGTGACCACTTCAACGAGACCAGTAAAAACATCTTTTTCAGAATGTGCCAGAGCTTGTGAGGTTTCTGGATCCCACATAGTCATCCAACCAGAAGTTTTATTACTTAAAATTCTGCAAATTTCATTAAAACCCAGGAAACCGTCTTCTCGGGTGAAGGGTCCTTGGAAGGCAGTACCATCAGTATCATCATCAATATTGCCATCTAAGGCCGTTCTAAATGTACGTCCATAGAAGGGAACACCCATGACAATTTTCTCAGCTGGTGCTCCTAATTTCAGCAAATAATCGATGGTAAATTGCTGAAAGAAAAATATAATTGAAAAAATTCTCTTTTAGGGAAATTAAAATTTAGATACCCACCACACTTAATACATCCCCATTTGGTGCTGTCAAAGGGGCATTATAACCAACTTTACGATCCCAACTACCATGATAATCATAACACATAATATGTAAAAAGTCCAAATAACGTGAAATCTGACGTACATCATAGGCTTGATCTATAACATTTTTAGCCGCTCCAATGGCGGAGGTCAGCAATAGACCATGAGGATTAAATTGTTCACGTAACTCTTTGCAAAGCAAAACGAAATTCTCACGATCTTGTGGAGCACCACCACGTTGTGTGGGATATTCCCAATCTAAATCGAGACCATCAAAATTATATTTACGTATAAACGAAGTGACTTGTTTAACGAATTTTCCTCTTCTAATGGGATCGGCCACCATATCCGAATAATTTTTAGAACCTTCATTCCAGCCACCAATGGCCAAACTAACTTTCAAATGGGGATGGGTACGTTTTAAACCAGTTAAACGTTCATAGCCACCTTTGCCATAGTCCTCTTTAAGATCCTGCCAAGGATCTAGTTAAAATAAAAAATATATGTTAAAAAAAAGTCCGATATATTAAAACTTATATATAATTCTAAATACCCAAAGATTTAATAGCTGACTGTTGAGGATCGAGACCAGCAAAGGCATATACCACATGTGTACAGAGACTAGGATCAAAGTTGTCTATGGAATAAGCTCCCTGACCGGGACGATAAACGGCCCATGTTGATATATAACAAACCACAACTTTACCATGTATAGGTCCTGTAAAACATATATAAATATAAATTAAAGTGTTTTATCATGTTATTGTCACCCTTAATACAGGATGTATTTAGTTTTTTTTTTCGATATAGAAATATTAAGTATCATTTACCGGTTTTTGCTTTGGCATTCATTATACAAACTGAGAAAACCACTAAAAATATGAAAAAGAACCTGTTTCCTGTGCAAATGTGGTGCCAGGTCATCTGTAACGAAATACGTTAAGAAAAAGAACAACAAAAAAGAAGAAAAATATTAAAAATGAAACCACAAAAAAGTTGATAAAATTTTATGAAATAATTATATATATACATATATTTGATGTACATGTGTATGTATTTATATGTGTGTTATACTTCAGTCCTGGCGGAAATAAGGAAAGTTAAGTTTTTAACTGCTGATCACTGAGTCTTCTAATGATCAGTGAATAAAATGAGGTTTATTATTGGGGTATGGTACTGTGACATTCGTTTAGTTATGATCAGTGTTGTCCTTTTGGCGTTTTTCTGTATTTATTTAAACAAATTAGGATCTGTATGCTACCGATTTTTAGTATTTTTTCCCATAAACGTACATTAATTTTATTAAAGAATTAGAAACAAGTAAAAGCTATATAAGGCTATAGCGAATCTTTAATACCCTCCATCACAAATGCCTTTGAAGTAAATACTTTATGTTTCGTACATACGCACTCATACACATACACGCATAAATATATACAATATAAAAAAGTTTTCCCTAAGCGCAGTCATAAAATTAATTACATTTTTGGCTGTATTTATACCCTACACAACCGAAGGTCATAGAGGTATTATGCGTTTGTGCTGATGTTAATAATATGCAGAAAAAATTTTGTTACATCCACCTGTAAGTATACCGTTCGACTCAGAATCACTCTCTTAGTCGATTTAATATTGTCCGTCCGTCTCTCAGTTTGTCTATATGTCCGTCTGTCTGCATGTCTGTCTGCCTGTCCGGCTGATTGTCCATGTAAATGTTGTGAACAGTCGACAGGTTACAATGAAATTTGGTACATATTATTTTTTTGGTGTTAGGATAAAAGCTATTGAAATTGGCTATGTTCGGTTCAGTATTGCAGGTTTCTCCCATACAAATGCTCTTCCTGGAAAGGAAGACGATGTTCCAAAATATATTATTTCTCAAAGGTCCCACACAAACCCATTTCAAAATATCACTTTTAAAAGAAAAAATCTCACATATGCGTTGGTATTTGTGATAATAGATAGTCACATTAAAATAAAATGAACAAAAATAGATGTGAAAGTTATACGAGGGTCGGCTCATAATTTCTTGTGGCTTTTATATGAAAAAAAATTTAAAAAAATGTCAAATTGAGATGAAACAGAAATTTATAACATTTTATTTTTGATAGTTTTCCAAAAGAAATTTTCACGACTGTGTTTATAGAAATATTCCACATAAAATAGCGCTAAGAGTATTTGATCGCATAAAAAAGGAAAACAACAAGACTAAGAAATAATCTTGTTTACTTTAAAAAAGTATCGTTAAATTGCCTCTAATTAAAAAACTTCAACTATATTTTTGAATAGTAAATATAAAACAAAAGACAAAAATGTTTTAGTCGCTCAAGCCTAACTATGTAATACCCTGCAGCACAATGTAGCGCCTATGAACGATCTTGTAATTTACTGTTAAAGTAACATTTATGTGAAATTTGTCCGTTTTAAAATGAATTTTTGTGAGAGGTTATATAGGAGTTACATAAAATTATGACCGACCCTACTATAATTTTGCACGTCAATTTTGTCTTATATTTAAATTAATTTGACCAATTATTATAAAAATACCAACGTACATGTACGATTTATGCCCTTCAAAGTGATATTTGGAATATAGCGGCCCTCGCATAATTTGGCACATCGTTTTAAATTATCATAAGACTTACTTCTATTAAATTTCGTTAAAATCGCTTTAAATTTAGGACTTTTATGAGCTTAAAACCCCATTCAGGGAGGACATATGTATTGGTGGTATCTGAAATATTTTGCCGAACATGGCCAATTTCAGTAGGCTTCGCCACTGGACCAAAATAATAATATGTACCAAATTTCATTAAGATATATCAAAAATTGCGACCTGCTAAATGTTCACTACAATTACATAGACAGCCAGCCGGACGGACAGACATCCTTAAAAAGACTCAGAAAATTATTCTGAGTCAAACGGTGTACTTAAAGGTGGAACGGAATAATTTCTGTTAAATTAAGTTAAAATTAATTAGCTTTCTTCATATCATTTCATATTTTATATGATCTTTATCACTGAAAATCACTGTTTTTTAATCCGTTGCTTTTTTAGTTTTTTCTGCAATTTTTATCCGAAGAGTAGGCATCACTGCTGATAGGATTTTTGATTGTATTGAATGTTAAATATAAATTCGCTTTAAATAAAAACAAGTAAGAATGCTATATTCGGCTATGCCGAATCTTAAATACCCTCCACCACAAATTCGTGTAAAGTTAATACGTTAGGTTCCATAGACACACATATACTCACAAATGTATATAACACAGAAATACTTAATTAGTCATAAAATTTGTTACAATTTAAGCTATAAAATTTTTCTACTAACTGCCTTTTTTCTACCAATTTTCATTGAGCTCTGTTAATTTTTGCGGATGTGAGCAGACAAAGAGATTGACGAAAATCGATTGAGATTTTGACTTGATGCAAGAATATATACATTATGGGGTCTGAAATAATTCATTCTTAGCGTTACACACAGAATGACAAAGTTAATATTCTCTCTCTACCACTTGTACTGTGGAGCGTATAAAAACAAAAAATATGCTTGTTATAAGCTCAAAACTATTTTCCGGGAAGGGGTCTTATATGTAGCTCCCATATAAGACCCCTTCCCGAAGTTTGGACCAAGATTGTTCATATTTATAATATACTTTTATTATAGTTAGAAAAATCATTGTGCTAAATTTTAATGGAATTAATCTTTATTTAAATGTTTTATAAACTCTAATCCGTTTTCCAGAAAATCCCGTTATAAGGGAGCTATAGGAAAATTTGGACCGATACAGGGCAAATTAATATAATATCTTCAGAACAGTTAGCAAAATAATTGTGTCGACTTTCAGTAGAATTGGTCTTTATTTACTCGGGAAGGGGCGTTATAATGGAGCTATATCATAATATGGACCCACAATACAATAGAATTGGTTCAAATCTAAAAGTATTATAAGCTGTAAATCATATTCCGGGAAGGGGCCTTATATGGGAGCTATATCAAAATATGGACCCATTTTAATAAAGTTTACAACATATATTTAAAAAAGCTAGAAAATTAGTTGTGCCAAATTTCAATAGAATTGGTTCAAATTTAAGAGTTTTATAAGCTATAAATCATATTCCGGGAAGGGGCCTTATATGGGAGCCATATCAAAATAAAATTTATAGTATATATTTAAAATAATTAAGAGATTAATTGTGCCAAATTTCAAAAGAATTGGTTCAAATTAAAGAGTTTTATGAGCTATAAATCACATTCCGGGAAGGGGCCTTATATGGGAGCTATATCAAAATACGGACCCATGTGAATAAAATTTATAGTATATATTTAAAATAGTTAAAAAATTATTTGTACCAAATTTCAATAGAATTGGTTCCAATTTAAGAGTTTTATGAGCTATAAATCAAATTCCGGGAAGGGGCCTTATATGGGAGCTATATCAAAATATGGATCCATATTAATAAAATTCACAATATATATTTAAAATAGTTGAAACAATAATTGTGCCAAATTTCAAAAGAATTAGTTCAAATTTAAAAGTTTTATAAGCTATAAATCATATTCCGGGAAAGTCCTTATATGGGAGCTATATCAAAATATGGACCCATCTTAATATAATTTATAACATATATTTAAAATAGCTAGGAAATTATTTGTGCCAAATTTCAATAGAATTGGTTGCAATTTAAGAGTTTTATGAGCTATAAATCATATTCCAGGAAATGGCGTTATATGGGAGCTATATCAAAATATGGACCAATGTTAATAAAATTTATAACATATATTAAGAATGGTTTAAAAATAAGTTGTGACAAATTTCAGTAAATTATCTTAAAAATTGCGGTCCATATGATTTTGGTAATTTTTGGCACGATGATGAAGCACGTGTAATTGTATGCTAAAATTAATTTTTTGTTTAAGTCCAATTACATTTTTAGAAGAAATTAGAAGAGTTCATTTTTGAAATTTTGAGGTTGTTTCAGATATCGGTCTATAACTTCCTTGCTTATAAACCGATATAGCTGGTTTTAAATAGCAAACTGCTTAGGACAATAACAAACAATGTGGCCAAGTTTTTTTGAATTCGGTCAATTATTCTAGGCGTGAGAATGTTTCCAACAGACAGACAGACGGACAGACGGACATAGCTAAATCGACTCAGTTTTTGATTTGATGCAATAATATATATACATTGTTGGGTCTGAGATGATTCCTTCTTGGCGTTACATACAGAATGACAAACTTAATATACCCTCACCACTTGTGGTGGTGGAGGGTATAATTATCATAAAATAAATGTTGGTTGATAACAACGTTTTTTTTTTAAAGTGATTCAGTAATAATTGTTATATTTGCAATTATATGGAACTAAATAGTTGGGGGGGGGGGGGCTAAATCTTGTCAACGAAATGAGTTGGAATGACAGATACAATGAATATTAATTTCCACACAATAGAAAATTAATTCTTTGTCCATTGCACTAATTAAAGTCTTTGTTTAATTATTAGTGAATAAGGTGATTTAAATTCACTGTTTTCATATTTAGGTATTTTTAAAACGTTTTTTAAGGGTAAAAATGAAAGCGTTAAGCGAAAGTTTGTAAAAATTCTAATTCGTTCCCACGAAAATTCGATATCCGTTCAGAAATCACCCGAATCACTATCGGCCAAAGTTTGTCAACCCAGAGACATCTGTATCAATCTAAGATTTTTTCGCAAGTAATAACAACCAGATACAATAGAACTGTTACAACAACATTTTAGAATTAAACGGTTTTCTTGACGCAGTACAGGCATCGCAGTGGTTACAAAATAATACTGTAAAAAATTGCAGAGATTGAGTAAGAAAGACCATTCGATTTCCTGCACCATATTGTAGGCTTTAAATTGTAGTCACGAAAAATTGTGGAACCTCTCTCGTGTAATTTTTTATCTGATTTATGCGTGATTTTATAAGATATCACTAACATTTTTATGAAATTTAAGCTCTATGAAATGATTGGGAGCAATGGGTCTATGTGGGAAATACGATAATTTGCTGATCATTAAAAATATTTTCAACGAATATTATTTTCCGTAATGGCGTAACATTTGAACGAGAGCTTCACGAATCATGAGATCGATCACCCTATTGCTTTTCATTTCATTTCCATCATATTGTGCCCTTTACCTCCATAGGTGATTGGGGCATTATGCGTTTGTGCCGATGACCGTCCGTCTGTTTGTTTGAATAGTTATTCATGTCAACGTTGTGAATACTTTTTAGCTCGCAATTTTTAAGACATCTTGATGAAATTTGGTACATACTATTAGTTTGCCCAAAGGCCAAACTCCATTGAAATTGGTTATGTTCGATTTAATATTACAAGGTATAACCTTTTCAAATTGCTGTAGTTCCCATACAAACCAACTTCCGGAAATAACTTTAACGTTAATAAGTTTCAAAAACGTAAAATTACATTCTTTTAAAGTCTAGTGTTAACTGGTAATAAACCGAAAATATTTTACCTACACACACATACATATAAGTTAATATAATTTTGGAAATTTGTACTAAATAAATTTATTTAAAAATTCTATACTTGTATGTATAAAAGTAGTTCTTCTTTTACTTCTTCTGCTTAATTTCACATAAAACTTTAATTAAAATTCTAAACACAAAAGAAAACCTCAACGAACTTTAATTTTAATTTTATTTTTTTTCAAAAATTGTTACGCTTTTTCATTTGTATGTATATACATACATGTGTATGCAAGAGTGTATATGTGTGAATTTCAATTTTAACTCTAATAAATGTCAATCGTACTCATTACTGCAGACAGATTAATTGAAATGCATACAATTTGATAATTCAAAAAAGGTACTGGTATTTTAGCCACGCCTCGTATAAATAATACGAAATACAATTAAGAAACAATAACAAAAAAAGAAAAAGTTTAAGAATTTTATGAAATTAATTATTTATTGAAAATATTAACACATTTTTAAAAAATAAAATTGAACAATTTCTCTTGCGATTTAAAAAAAAATAATGAATTTGAATCCTGCTAAATTTTCAATACCCTTCACTACAAATACGTACGGGGTAAATACGTTATGTTTAGTACATACACACTCACACATACCTTCACAAAAGTATGCAAAATATATAAAAGTTTCTCTTAAATATAACACAGGAACACTTAATGAGTCATTAAATTAGATATAATTTTGGGTATAACTTTTTTTGAACTGAACCGATTATAATAGTTATGTGAATGTAATGAAGTACATGCAATGTAATGCAAAATTTCATTCCAACTTGTCGATTTATAATTGACAATTTTACGAAAGTTATTGCTGGAATTTCGAAGTTGCCACAGATATTGGTCTATATCTTTTAATATAATGAACTTTTTTGCTGGTTTTAAATGGGAAACGTTTCAAAATTATAACAAATACTCAGGCCGAATTTCATTGAGCTGTTTCAGTTATTGTAAATGTGATCATACAATTACAGCCAGACGGACATAGCTAAATCGACTCATATTTTAATTTGATGCAAAATTTGTATAAACATTACGGTCTTAGATGACTTATTCTAAGCGTTACACGCGGATTGACAAAGTTAATATACCCTCTTCACCACTTGTGATATAAAAAAACAGCAACAAAAAAAAGTAATTCACTTAATATAGTATTCATATTAAATGATTATTTCAAAACCGGAATAAAATCAATTCTACACGATTTCATACACATATGCACATAACGAATATTTTTTTTAATTTTTATTTATTATTGGACAGACTTTTTGAAAAGCAACCAAAAATGGGAAAAGAAATACCCAAATCTTTAGTTTTATTTTCTTTGATCATTTTTCCACAAAAAAAAGAAGAAAAATGAAAAAAGAGTGAAATAAAAAACAACTTTCCGTTTCACTTTGAAGTTTGAATAAACACACGATTAAATTACATACAAACACACAAACAAACAAACATTCATATTCACAGTAAGTGATCTACATAAAAAATAATGTATTTTATTTTTTTTGTTTAAAGAAGGAAATCACTAAAAAAACTTGTAGAAAC
Source organism: Cochliomyia hominivorax (assembly GCA_004302925.2). Classification (NCBI taxonomy): domain Eukaryota; kingdom Metazoa; phylum Arthropoda; class Insecta; order Diptera; family Calliphoridae; genus Cochliomyia; species Cochliomyia hominivorax. Next base: position 9,729,210 of record PYHX02000413.1, read on the forward strand.
ACACACACACACACACATGTTTATTTATATAGAAAACATATTTATGAAATAAATTTAAATTATATATACGTTATATACGTTAGTAATTTGCACTTTATTGCTGCTTCTTTTTCTTGTTTAACTTACTTTTGAGGTAGTTTATTTTTTATTTAGCAAAAACAAAAAAAAAAAATAAATAAAAAATAAATTAAAAATCGAGTTTTTTAAAAATAAAAAGTTGAAATTTTTTAACTAAAATAAACATTAAATTCTTGTTTTTCGTTCAAAAAAAATCCGTTTGTGTTATTTGCGTTACGACGTTTTGAATCAAGTGTCACCGTTGCTCTTTAACCACAAACTAAAGTTTTTTGTTTTCCAAGTTACAATCAGCCACTGTTGGGTCTCTTCGATTTGCTTTTGCTAGCCAACACACTCACTCACTCACTTACTCACTCATTCATGTTCATTCAAAAAGCCACAATTTTCATAGACTTGTTATTATTTACTTACTTATATTTATTTTTACCCTACACCAATGAAGGCCGGTATGCATTATTACTAAGAAATTCTGATTAAAAAATGTGTGAATCCAAAAAACTGCATAACACCACAAAAATCAAACTCCAGATCAAAATAAGTTAAAACTGTGATCAGTATTATAAAATCTGAAATCGTTATAAAAGTAAGATTTAAAGTTTAAAACATTATTGTTCATTTAACCAAAATAAGCTTAATTGTTGTTACTAAGAAATAGTAAAAAACTATTCTATATCATTTATTACAAACTAGTCTATAAAATAGACCAGAAACCAGTTTATTTAATAGACTAGAAACTAGTCTATTTAACAGACTAGAAAATATTTAATAGACTTGAAACTGGTCTATTTTATAAAATTGAAACTGGTCTATTTTATAGACAAGAAACTGGTCTACTTATAGACTAGAAACTGGTCTACTTATAGACTAGAAACTAGTCTATTCTATAGATTAGAAAATTGTCTATTTAATAGACTAGATAATAGTCTTTTTTAATACAACAAAAAATTAGTATATTTAATAGACTAGAAACTACTCTATTTAGTAGACTACTTAGTTCTAGTTTATTAAATAGACCAGCAACTAGTCTATTTTAAAGATCAGAAACTAGTCTACTTTAAAGACTAGAAATTAGCCTATTTAATAGACTAGAAACTATTCTTGTATATTTAATAGGCTGGAATTTAGTAAGGTAATTGACTAGAAACTAGTATATTTTATAAATTGTCTATTTTTATACTAGAATCTAGTCTATTTTTTAACAAGAATCTGGTCTATTGTTTTACAAGAATCTAGTATATATTTTGAATGTACTAGAATGCACTCTATTTTAGACTAGAAAATAGTCTATTTTTAGACTAGAAAATAGTCTATTTTATAAAATAGAAATCTAATATGATTAATTTTTAAGTTTAATTTGCAATAAAATTAATAAGTCAGATCTATAAATTCTTAATATTTGATTTAATATTCTTTACATTTAATTTAAATAATAATTAAGGAATTATAGTTGTAATCACTAGTGATACAATTTTGAATCGAAAAACTTTTCCTTTAAAGTTTTCATAGTGCTTTCGGTCACTTTGCTTTTGAACAGGAATCTGTATCACACTTTCGGACACCTTCAATTCTTTTTTAAAAATCTTCCAAAGATAGTTTGGAAGATTTGCCTCTCTTGGTACAAATATTGATTTTGTACCACTTAAAGGTTTGTCAACCATAGTGACAAAATGTCATGTCACACCAAAAATAACTGGACATGTTATGAAGCCTTATGAATGAAAGTAGCCTTGAGAATTTGCGAAAAAAATTTCCAAAACATACGTTTTGTCATCTCTTATACAGCAAGAATATTCTTTTAGAAAACCTGACTTCAACTTCCGTGCTCTGTTTTTGGTCTCTACATTTTTAGTAGCGTTCCTGTCAAAAATTTTTATATGTTTTTAAATCTTCGTTAACTTTAACAATTCGCACAAAGCTTTCTGAATCTTGGCTTTTGAAACATCGTGTCGACCATTCCTTCTACCTGAACCAGGTTTCTTATCAAGGGACAAATTTTCCCGATAATGTTTAATAACATTGGAAACAGGTTGAACAATATACAGTAACCGAAATTCGATTTGAACAGTCATCTATTCACACATCCGTACTTATGTTTAAGTTTGTTTGTATTTCATGTGAATGATCAGTGAGACATTGTTGTTGTTGTTATTATTATTATTGTTGTTTCTTCACCACATTGGTAATTCAAGTTTTTTTTTATTATTTTTTGTTTAAATGCAAAAGGTAAAATTGTATTTAAGTCGTTTCATCTGACTAAGTAAAGTAAGTTGTTTTACTTCGAAAAAAAAAAAATGTTTCGGTTTTGAAGAAATATCAGCGTCTTTATCTCTTTTTTGCTCACTTCTCGCTTTATGAAATTTATTTTTATTCAACGGAGAGGAAGTCAACAACATAAGAAACCAAAACTTTATGTTAGAAATGTATGTGAGAGAGAGAGAGAAAAAGAGTTAAGAAAACCCGGGCTAAAAGTCTTAAGAAATACTCTCTTGCAATAACTTCCAAAATAGGCAATAATAAAATGAGTTATGACTCATTTTCAAAATACACTTTTAAAGAAACCAAGAGATTAAATTTATTTTCTTATTTTTGAACATAAAAATTTTGAATTTAATCTAAACTTAAAAAAAGCTTTTTTTCTAACATTCGAGACAATTTTAATACTCAAAGTCTACAATAATGCGAAATACAGTTAAGCCACCGTTTTATCATGTCAGATGTTTTATGTTCGAACATACAAAACTGATAAGGTTGAAGCTTTAAGTGATCTCGCAACACTTTTCACAGTTATAAAAAACAAGTTATAAAAAAACTTAAATTAAAAAATAAAATCTGAAATTCTGTAAAACCCTTTTTTTCTCGGTTATTAATGCCTCCAGAGCAAATCTAAGCTTAATCCATGATCACTTTTTGGAAATTTTATAAAATCTAAATTTTCTCGGCAATTAAGGTCTCCAGAACCAATTTAAGCTTAATCCATGATCACTTTTTGGAAATTTTGTAAAACCTTAATTTTCTCGGCAATTAAGGCCTCCAGAGCAAATCTAAGCTTAATCCATGATCACTTTTTGGAAATTTTATAAAATCTAAATTTTCTCGGCAATTAAGGCCTCCAGAGCCAATGTAAGCTTAATCCATGATCACTTTTTGGAAATTTTATAAAATCTAAATTTTCTCGGCAATTAAGGCCTTCAGAGCCAATGTAAACTTAATCCATGATCACTTTTTGGAAATTTTATAAAATCTTAATTTTCTCGGTAATTAAGGCCTCCAGAGCAAATCTAAGCTTAATCCATGATCACTTTTTGGAAATTTTATAAAATCTAAATTTTCTCGGCAATTAAGGCCTCCAGAGCAAATCTAAGCTTAATCCATGATCACTTTTTAGAAATTTTATAAAACTTTAATTTTCTCAGTAATTAAGGCCTCCAGAGGCAATTTAAGCTTAATCCATGATCACTTTTTGGAAATTTTATAAAACTTTAATTTTCTCGGTAATTAAGGCCTCCAGATGCAATTTAAGCTTAATCCATGATCACTTTTTGGAAATTTTATAAAACTTTAATTTTCTCAGTAATTAAGGCCTCCAGAAGCAATTCAAGCTTAATCCATGATCACTTTTCGGAAATTTTATAAAACCTTAATTTTCTCGGCAATTAAGGCCTCCAGAGCAAATCTAAGCTTAATCCATGATCACTTTTTAGAAATTTTATAAAACTTTAATTTTCTCAGTAATTAAGGCCTCCAGAGGCAATTCAAGCTTAATCCATGATCACTTTTTGGAAATTTTATAAAACTTTAATTTTCTCAGTAATTAAGGCCTCCAGATGCAATTTAAGCTTAATCCATGATCACTTTTTGGAAATTTTATAAAACTTTAATTTTCTCAGTAATTAAGGCCTCCAGAGGCAATTTAAGCTTAATCCATGATCACTTTTTGGAAATTTTATAAAACTTTAATTTTCTCGGTAATTAAGGCCTCCAGATGCAATTTAAGCTTAATCCATGATCACTTTTTGGAAATTTTATAAAACTTTAATTTTCTCAGTAATTAAGGCCTCCAGAGGCAATTTAAGCTTAATCCATGATCACTTTTTGGAAATTTTATAAAACTTTAATTTTCTCGGTAATTAAGGCCTCCAGATGCAATTTAAGCTTAATCCATGATCACTTTTTGGAAATTTTATAAAACTTTAATTTTCTCAGTAATTAAGGCCTCCAGAAGCAATTCAAGCTTAATCCATGATCACTTTTCGGAAATTTTATAAAACCTTAATTTTCTCGGCAATTAAGGCCTCCAGAGCAAATCTAAGCTTAATCCATGATCACTTTTTAGAAATTTTATAAAACTTTAATTTTCTCAGTAATTAAGGCCTCCAGAGGCAATTCAAGCTTAATCCATGATCACTTTTTGGAAATTTTATAAAACTTTAATTTTCTCAGTAATTAAGGCCTCCAGATGCAATTTAAGCTTAATCCATGATCACTTTTTGGAAATTTTATAAAACTTTAATTTTCTCAGTAATTAAGGCCTCCAGAGGCAATTTAAGCTTAATCCATGATCACTTTTTGGAAATTTTATAAAACTTTAATTTTCTCAGTAATTAAGGCCTCCAGATGCAATTTAAGCTTAATCCATGATCACTTTTTGGAAATTTTATAAAACTTTAATTTTCTCAGTAATTAAGGCCTCCAGATGCAATTTAAGCTTAATCCATGATCACTTTTTGGAAATTTTATAAAACTTTAATTTTCTCAGTAATTAAGGCCTCCAGAAGCAATTCAAGCTTAATCCATGATCACTTTTCGGAAATTTTATAAAACCTTAATTTTCTCGGCAATTAAGGCCTCCAGAGCAAATCTAAGCTTAATCCATGATCACTTTTTAGAAATTTTATAAAACTTTAATTTTCTCAGTAATTAAGGCCTCCAGAGGCAATTTAAGCTTAATCCATGATCACTTTTTGGAAATTTTATAAAACTTTAATTTTCTCAGTAATTAAGGAGTCCAGATGCAATTTAAGCTTAATCCATGATCACTTTTTGGAAATTTTATAAAACTTTAATTTTCTCGGTAATTAAGGCCTCCAGAGCAAATCTAAGCTTAATCCATGATCACTTTTTGGAAATTTTATAAAACCTTAATTTTCTCGGTAATTAAGGCCTCCAGAGCAAATCTAAGCTTAATCCATGATCACTTTTTGGAAATTTTATAAAACCTTAATTTTCTCAGTAATTAAGGCCTCCAGATGCAATTTAAGCTTAATCCATGATCACTTTTTGGAAATTTTATAAAACTTTAATTTTCTCAGTAATTAAGGCCTCCAGAGGCAATTTAAGCTTAATCCATGATCACTTTTTGGAAATTTTATAAAACTTTAATTTTCTCAGTAATTAAGGCCTCCAGATGCAATTTAAGCTTAATCCATGATCACTTTTTGGAAATTTTATAAAACCTTAATTTTCTCGGTAATTAAGACCTCCAGAGCAAATCTAAGCTTAATCCATGATCATTTTTTGGAAATTTTATAAAACCTTAATTATCTCGGCAATTAAGGCCTCCAGAGCAAATCTAAGCTTAATCCATGATCACTTTTTGGAAATTTTATAAAACTTTAATTTTCTCAGTAATTAAGGCCTCCAGAGGCAATTTAAGCTTAATCCATGATCACTTTTTGGAAATTTTATAAAACTTTAATTTTCTCAGTAATTAAGGCCTCCAGAGCAAATCTAAGCTTAATCCATGATCACTTTTTGGAAATTTTATAAGACCTTAATTTTCTCGGCAATTAAGGCCTCCAGAGCAAATCTAAGCTTAATCCATGATCACTTTTTGGAAATTATATAAAACTTTAATTTTCTCAGTAATTAAGGCCTCCAGAAGCAATTCAAGCTTAATCCATGATCACTTTTCGGAAATTTTATAAAACCTTAATTTTCTCGGCAATTAAGGCCTCCAGAGCAAATCTAAGCTTAATCCATGATCACTTTTTAGAAATTTTATAAAACTTTAATTTTCTCAGTAATTAAGGCCTCCAGAGGCAATTTAAGCTTAATCCATGATCACTTTTTGGAAATTTTATAAAACTTTAATTTTCTCAGTAATTAAGGCCTCCAGATGCAACTTAAGCTTAATCCATGATCACTTTTTGGAAATTTTATAAAACTTTAATTTTCTCGGTAATTAAGGCCTCCAGAGCAAATCTAAGCTTAATCCATGATCACTTTTTGGAAATTTTATAAAACTTTAATTTTCTCGGTAATTAAGGCCTCCAGAGCAAATCTAAGCTTAATCCATGATCACTTTTTGGAAATTTTATAAAACTTTAATTTTCTCAGTAATTAAGGCCTCCAGAGCAAATCTAAGCTTAATCCATGATCACTTTTTAGAAATTTTATAAAACTTTAATTTTCTCGGTAATTAAGGCCTCCAGAGCAAATCTAAGCTTAATCCATGATCACTTTTTGGAAATTTTGTAAAACCTTAATTATCTCGGCAATTAAGGCCTCCAGAGCAAATCTAAGCTTAATCCATGATCACTTTTTGGAAATTTTATAAAACTTTAATTTTCTCAGTAATTAAGGCCTCCAGAGGCAATTTAAGCTTAATCCATGATCACTTTTTGGAAATTTTATAAAACTTTAATTTTCTCAGTAATTAAGGCCTCCAGATGCAATTTAAGCTTAATCCATGATCACTTTTTGGAAATTTTATAAAACTTTAATTTTCTCGGTAATTAAGGCCTCCAGAGCAAATCTAAGCTTAATCCATGATCACTTTTTGGAAATTTTATAAAACCTTAATTTTCTCGGTAATTAAGGCCTCCAGAGCAAATCTAAGCTTAATCCATGATCACTTTTTGGAAATTTTATAAAATCTTAATTTTCTCGGTAATTAAGGCCTCCAGAGCAAATCTAAGCTTAATCCATGATCACTTTTTGGAAATTTTATAAAACCTTAATTTTCTCGGTAATTAAGGCCTCCAGAGCAAATCTAAGCTTAATCCATGATCACTTTTTGGAAATTTTATAAAACCTTAATTTTCTTGGTAATTGAGGCCTCCAGAGCAAATCTAAGCTTAATCCATGATCACTTTTTGGAAATTTTATAAAACCTTAATTTTCTCAGTAATTAAGGCCTCCAGATGCAATTTAAGCTTAATCCATGATCACTTTTTGGAAATTTTATAAAACCTTAATTTTCTCAGTAATTAAGGCCTCCAGAGGCAATTTAAGCTTAATCCATGATCACTTTTTGGAAATTTTATAAAACCTTAATTTTCTCAGTAATTAAGGCCTCCAGAGCAATCTAAGCTTAATCCATGATCACTTTTTGGAAATTTTATAAAACCTTAATTTTCTCGGTAATTAAGGCCTCCAGAGCAAATCTAAGCTTAATCCATGATCACTTTTTGGAAATTTTATAAAACTTTAATTTTCTCGGTAATTAAGGCCTCCAGAGCAAATCTAAGCTTAATCCATGATCACTTTTTGGAAATTTTATAAAATCTTAATTTTCTCGGCAATTAGGGCCTCCAGAGCAAATCTAAGCTTAATCCATGATCACTTTTTAGAAATTTTAAAAAAACTTTAATTTTCTCAGTAATTAAGGCCTCCAGAGGCAATTTAAGCTTAATCCATGATCACTTTTTGGAAATTTTATAAAATCTAAATTTTCTCGGTAATTAAGGCCTCCAGAGCAAATCTAAGCTTAATCCATGATCACTTTTTGGAAATTTTATAAAACTTTAATTTTCTCAGTAATTAAGGCCTCCAGAGGCAAATTTAAGCTTAATCCATGATCACTTTTTGGAAATTTTATAAAACTTTAATTTTCTCAGTAATTAAGGCCTCCAGAGCAAATCTAAGCTTAATCCATGATCACTTTTTGGAAATTTTATAAAACTTTAATTTTCCCAGTAATTAAGGCCTCCAGAGCAAATCTAAGCTTAATCCATGATCACTTTTTGGAAATTTTATAAAACTTTAATTTTCTCAGTAATTAAGGCCTCCAGAGGCAATCTAAGCTTAATCCATGATCACTTTTTGGAAATTTTATAAAATCTTAATTTTCTCGGTAATTAAGGCCTCCAGAGCAAATCTAAGCTTAATCCATGATCACTTTTAGGAAATTTTATAAAACCTTAATTTTCTCGGTAATTAAGGCCTCCAGAGCAAATCTAAGCTTAATCCATGATCACTTTTTGGAAATTTTATAAAATCTTAATTTTCTCGGTAATTAAGGCCTCCAGAGCAAATCTAAGCTTAATCCATGATCACTTTTTGGAAATTTTATAAAACTTAATTTTCTCGGTAATTAAGGCCTCCAGAGCAATCTAAGCTTAATCCATGATCACTTTTTGGAAATTTTATAAAATCTTAATTTTCTCGGTAATTAAGGCCTCCAGAGCAAATCTAAGCTTAATCCATGATCACTTTTTGGAAATTTTATAAAACTTAATTTTCTCGGCAATTAAGGCCTCCAGAGCAAATCTAAGCTTAATCCATGATCACTTTTTGGAAATTTTATAAAACCTTAATTTTCTCGGTAATTAAGGCCTCCAGAGCAAATCTAAGCTTAATCCATGATCACTTTTGGAAATTTTATAAAACCTTAATTTTCTCGGCAATTAAGGCCTCCAGAGCAAATCTAAGCTTAATCCATGATCACTTTTTGGAAATTTTATAAAACTTTAATTTTCTCGGTAATTAAGGCCTCCAGAGCAAATCTAAGCTTAATCCATGATCACTTTTAGGAAATTTTATAAAACCTTAATTTTCTCGGCAATTAAGGCCTCCAGAGCAAATCTAAGCTTAATCCATGATCACTTTTTGGAAATTTTATAAAACTTTAATTTTCTCAGTAATTAAGGCCTCCAGAGGCAATTTAAGCTTAATCCATGATCACTTTTTTGGAAATTTTATAAAATCTTAATTTTCTCGGTAATTAAGGCCTCCAGAGCAAATCTAAGCTTAATCCATGATCACTTTTTGGAAATTTTATAAAACTTTAATTTTCTCGGTAATTAAGGCCTCCAGAGCAAATCTAAGCTTAATCCATGATCACTTTTTGGAAATTTTATAAAACCTTAATTTTCTCGGTAATTAAGGCCTCCAGAGCAAATCTAAGCTTAATCCATGATCACTTTTTGGAAATTTTATAAAACTTAATTTTCTCGGCAATTAAGGCCTCCAGAGCAAATCTAAGCTTAATCCATGATCACTTTTTGGAAATTTTATAAAACTTTAATTTTCTCGGTAATTAAGGCCTCCAGAGCAAATCTAAGCTTAATCCATGATCACTTTTTGGAAATTTTATAAAACTTTAATTTTCTCAGTAATTAAGGCCTCCAGAGCAAATCTAAGCTTAATCCATGATCACTTTTTGGAAATTTTATAAAACCTTAATTTTCTCGGCAATTAAGGCCTCCAGAGCAAATCTAAGCTTAATCCATGATCACTTTTTGGAAATTTTATAAAACCTTAATTTTCTCGGCAATTAAGGCCTCCAGAGCAAATCTAAGCTTAATCCATGATCACTTTTTGGAAATTTTATAAAACTTAATTTTCTCGGTAATTAAGGCCTCCAGAGCAAATCTAAGCTTAATCCATGATCACTTTTTGGAAATTTTATAAAACCTTAATTTTCTCGGCAATTAAGGCCTCCAGAGCAAATCTAAGCTTAATCCATGATCACTTTTTGGAAATTTTATAAAATCTTAATTTTCTCGGTAATTAAGGCCTCCAGAGCAAATCTAAGCTTAATCCATGATCACTTTTTGGAAATTTTATAAAATCTTAATTTTCTCGGTAATTAAGGCCTCCAGAGCAAATCTAAGCTTAATCCATGATCACTTTTTGGAAATTTTATAAAACTTAATTTTCTCGGTAATTAAGGCCTCCAGAGCAAATCTAAGCTTAATCCATGATCACTTTTTGGAAATTTTATAAAACCTTAATTTTCTCGGTAATTAAGGCCTCCAGAGCAAATCTAAGCTTAATCCATGATCACTTTTTGGAAATTTTATAAAACTTAATTTTCTCGGTAATTAAGGCCTCCAGAGCAAATCTAAGCTTAATCCATGATCACTTTTTGGAAATTTTATAAAACTTTAATTTTCTCGGTAATTAAGGCCTCCAGAGCAAATCTAAGCTTAATCCATGATCACTTTTTGGAAATTTTATAAAACCTTAATTTTCTCGGCAATTAAGGCCTCCAGAGCAAATCTAAGCTTAATCCATGATCACTTTTTGGAAATTTTATAAAACCTTAATTTTCTCGGCAATTAAGGCCTCCAGAGCAAATCTAAGCTTAATCCATGATCACTTTTTGGAAATTTTATAAAACCTTAATTTTCTCGGTAATTAAGGCCTCCAGAGCAAATCTAAGCTTAATCCATGATCACTTTTTGGAAATTTTATAAAACTTAATTTTCTCGGTAATTAAGGCCTCCAGAGCAAATCTAAGCTTAATCCATGATCACTTTTTGGAAATTTTATAAAACCTTAATTTTCTCGGTAATTAAGGCCTCCAGAGCAAATCTAAGCTTAATCCATGATCACTTTTTGGAAATTTTATAAAACTTTAATTTTCTCGGTAATTAAGGCCTCCAGAGCAAATCTAAGCTTAATCCATGATCACTTTTTGGAAATTTTATAAAACTTTAATTTTCTCAGTAATTAAGGCCTCCAGAGCAAATCTAAGCTTAATCCATGATCACTTTTTGGAAATTTTATAAAACCTTAATTTTCTCGGTAATTAAGGCCTCCAGAGCAAATCTAAGCTTAATCCATGATCACTTTTTGGAAATTTTATAAAACTTTAATTTTCTCAGTAATTAAGGCCTCCAGAGGCAATCTAAGCTTAATCCATGATCACTTTTTGGAAATTTTATAAAACCTTAATTTTCTCGGTAATTAAGGCCTCCAGAGCAAATCTAAGCTTAATCCATGATCACTTTTTGGAAATTTTATAAAACTTTAATTTTCTCGGTAATTAAGGCCTCCAGAGCAAATCTAAGCTTAATCCATGATCACTTTTTGGAAATTTTATAAAACTTAATTTTCTCGGTAATTAAGGCCTCCAGAGCAAATCTAAGCTTAATCCATGATCACTTTTGGAAATTTTATAAAACCTTAATTTTCTCGGCAATTAAGGCCTCCAGAGCAAATCTAAGCTTAATCCATGATCACTTTTTGGAAATTTTATAAAACCTTAATTTTCTCGGTAATTAAGGCCTCCAGAGCAAATCTAAGCTTAATCCATGATCACTTTTAGGAAATTTTATAAAACCTTAATTTTCTCGGCAATTAAGGCCTCCAGAGCAAATCTAAGCTTAATCCATGATCACTTTTTGGAAATTTTATAAAACTTAATTTTCTCGGTAATTAAGGCCTCCAGAGCAAATCTAAGCTTAATCCATGATCACTTTTTGGAAATTTTATAAAACTTAATTTTCTCGGTAATTAAGGCCTCCAGAGCAAATCTAAGCTTAATCCATGATCACTTTTTGGAAATTTTATAAAACCTTAATTTTCTCGGCAATTAAGGCCTCCAGAGCAAATCTAAGCTTAATCCATGATCACTTTTTGGAAATTTTATAAAACTTAATTTTCTCGGTAATTAAGGCCTCCAGAGCAAATCTAAGCTTAATCCATGATCACTTTTTGGAAATTTTATAAAACCTTAATTTTCTCGGTAATTAAGGCCTCCAGAGCAAATCTAAGCTTAATCCATGATCACTTTTTGGAAATTTTATAAAACTTAATTTTCTCGGTAATTAAGGCCTCCAGAGCAAATCTAAGCTTAATCCATGATCACTTTTTGGAAATTTTATAAAACTTTAATTTTCTCGGTAATTAAGGCCTCCAGAGCAAATCTAAGCTTAATCCATGATCACTTTTTGGAAATTTTATAAAACCTTAATTTTCTCGGTAATTAAGGCCTCCAGAGCAAATCTAAGCTTAATCCATGATCACTTTTTGGAAATTTTATAAAACCTTAATTTTCTCGGTAATTAAGGCCTCCAGAGCAAATCTAAGCTTAATCCATGATCACTTTTTGGAAATTTTATAAAACCTTAATTTTCTCGGTAATTAAGGCCTCCAGAGCAAATCTAAGCTTAATCCATGATCACTTTTTGGAAATTTTATAAAACTTAATTTTCTCGGTAATTAAGGCCTCCAGAGCAATCTAAGCTTAATCCATGATCACTTTTTGGAAATTTTATAAAACCTTAATTTTCTCGGTAATTAAGGCCTCCAGAGCAAATCTAAGCTTAATCCATGATCACTTTTTGGAAATTTTATAAAACTTAATTTTCTCGGTAATTAAGGCCTCCAGAGCAAATCTAAGCTTAATCCATGATCACTTTTTGGAAATTTTATAAAACCTTAATTTTCTCGGTAATTAAGGCCTCCAGAGCAAATCTAAGCTTAATCCATGATCACTTTTTGGAAATTTTATAAAACTTAATTTTCTCGGTAATTAAGGCCTCCAGAGCAAATCTAAGCTTAATCCATGATCACTTTTTGGAAATTTTATAAAATCTTAATTTTCTCGGTAATTAAGGCCTCCAGAGCAAATCTAAGCTTAATCCATGATCACTTTTTGGAAATTTTATAAAACTTAATTTTCTCGGTAATTAAGGCCTCCAGAGCAAATCTAAGCTTAATCCATGATCACTTTTTGGAAATTTTATAAAATCTTAATTTTCTCGGTAATTAAGGCCTCCAGAGCAAATCTAAGCTTAATCCATGATCACTTTTTGGAAATTTTATAAAACTTAATTTTCTCGGCAATTAAGGCCTCCAGAGCAAATCTAAGCTTAATCCATGATCACTTTTTGGAAATTTTATAAAACCTTAATTTTCTCGGTAATTAAGGCCTCCAGAGCAAATCTAAGCTTAATCCATGATCACTTTTTGGAAATTTTATAAAACCTTAATTTTCTCGGCAATTAAGGCCTCCAGAGCAAATCTAAGCTTAATCCATGATCACTTTTTGGAAATTTTATAAAACCTTAATTTTCTCGGTAATTAAGGCCTCCAGAGCAAATCTAAGCTTAATCCATGATCACTTTTTGGAAATTTTATAAAACTTAATTTTCTCGGTAATTAAGGCCTCCAGAGCAAATCTAAGCTTAATCCATGATCACTTTTTGGAAATTTTATAAAACTTTAATTTTCTCGGTAATTAAGGCCTCCAGAGCAATCTAAGCTTAATCCATGATCACTTTTTGGAAATTTTATAAAACTTAATTTTCTCGGTAATTAAGGCCTCCAGAGCAAATCTAAGCTTAATCCATGATCACTTTTTGGAAATTTTATAAAACCTTAATTTTCTCGGTAATTAAGGCCTCCAGAGCAAATCTAAGCTTAATCCATGATCACTTTTTGGAAATTTTATAAAATCTTAATTTTCTCGGTAATTAAGGCCTCCAGAGCAAATCTAAGCTTAATCCATGATCACTTTTTGGAAATTTTATAAAACCTTAATTTTCTCGGTAATTAAGGCCTCCAGAGCAAATCTAAGCTTAATCCATGATCACTTTTTGGAAATTTTATAAAATCTTAATTTTCTCGGTAATTAAGGCCTCCAGAGCAAATCTAAGCTTAATCCATGATCACTTTTTGGAAATTTTATAAAACTTAATTTTCTCGGTAATTAAGGCCTCCAGAGCAATCTAAGCTTAATCCATGATCACTTTTTGGAAATTTTATAAAATCTTAATTTTCTCGGTAATTAAGGCCTCCAGAGCAAATCTAAGCTTAATCCATGATCACTTTTTGGAAATTTTATAAAACCTTAATTTTCTCGGTAATTAAGGCCTCCAGAGCAAATCTAAGCTTAATCCATGATCACTTTTTGGAAATTTTATAAAACCTTAATTTTCTCGGTAATTAAGGCCTCCAGAGCAAATCTAAGCTTAATCCATGATCACTTTTTGGAAATTTTATAAAACCTTAATTTTCTCGGTAATTAAGGCCTCCAGAGCAAATCTAAGCTTAATCCATGATCACTTTTTGGAAATTTTATAAAACCTTAATTTTCTCGGTAATTAAGGCCTCCAGAGCAAATCTAAGCTTAATCCATGATCACTTTTTGGAAATTTTATAAAACTTAATTTTCTCGGTAATTAAGGCCTCCAGAGCAAATCTAAGCTTAATCCATGATCACTTTTTGGAAATTTTATAAAACCTTAATTTTCTCGGTAATTAAGGCCTCCAGAGCAAATCTAAGCTTAATCCATGATCACTTTTTGGAAATTTTATAAAACTTTAATTTTCTCGGTAATTAAGGCCTCCAGAGCAATCTAAGCTTAATCCATGATCACTTTTGGAAATTTTATAAAACTTTAATTTTCTCGGTAATTAAGGCCTCCAGAGCAAATCTAAGCTTAATCCATGATCACTTTTTGGAAATTTTATAAAACTTTAATTTTTCTCGGTAATTAAGGCCTCCAGAGCAAATCTAAGCTTAATCCATGATCACTTTTGGAAATTTTATAAAACTTTAATTTTCTCGGTAATTAAGGCCTCCAGAGCAAATCTAAGCTTAATCCATGATCACTTTTTGGAAATTTTATAAAATCTTAATTTTCTCGGTAATTAAGGCCTCCAGAGCAAATCTAAGCTTAATCCATGATCACTTTTTGGAAATTTTATAAAACTTAATTTTCTCGGTAATTAAGGCCTCCAGAGCAAATCTAAGCTTAATCCATGATCACTTTTTGGAAATTTTATAAAATCTTAATTTTCTCGGCAATTAAGGCCTCCAGAGCAAATCTAAGCTTAATCCATGATCACTTTTTGGAAATTTTATAAAACTTAATTTTCTCGGTAATTAAGGCCTCCAGAGCAAATCTAAGCTTAATCCATGATCACTTTTTGGAAATTTTATAAAATCTTAATTTTCTCAGTAATTAAGGCCTCCAGAGCAAATCTAAGCTTAATCCATGATCACTTTTTGGAAATTTTATAAAACCTTAATTTTCTCGGCAATTAAGGCCTCCAGAGCAAATCTAAGCTTAATCCATGATCACTTTTTGGAAATTTTATAAAACCTTAATTTTCTCGGCAATTAAGGCCTCCAGAGCAAATCTAAGCTTAATCCATGATCACTTTTTTGGAAATTTTATAAAACCTTAATTTTCTCGGTAATTAAGGCCTCCAGAGCAAATCTAAGCTTAATCCATGATCACTTTTGGAAATTTTATAAAACCTTAATTTTCTCGGTAATTAAGGCCTCCAGAGCAAATCTAAGCTTAATCCATGATCACTTTTGGAAATTTTATAAAACTTAATTTTCTCGGTAATTAAGGCCTCCAGAGCAAATCTAAGCTTAATCCATGATCACTTTTGGAAATTTTATAAAACTTTAATTTTCTCAGTAATTAAGGCCTCCAGAGGCAATTTAAGCTTAATCCATGATCACTTTTTGGAAATTTTATAAAACTTTAATTTTCTCGGTAATTAAGGCCTCCAGAGCAATCTAAGCTTAATCCATGATCACTTTTTGGAAATTTTATAAAACTTTAATTTTCTCGGTAATTAAGGCCTCCAGAGCAAATCTAAGCTTAATCCATGATCACTTTTTGGAAATTTTATAAAACCTTAATTTTCTCGGCAATTAAGGCCTCCAGAGCAAATCTAAGCTTAATCCATGATCACTTTTTGGAAATTTTATAAAACTTTAATTTTCTCAGTAATTAAGGCCTCCAGAGCAAATCTAAGCTTAATCCATGATCACTTTTTGGAAATTTTATAAATCTTAATTTTCTCGGTAATTAAGGCCTCCAGAGCAATCTAAGCTTAATCCATGATCACTTTTTGGAAATTTTATAAAACTTTAATTTTCTCGGTAATTAAGGCCTCCAGAGGCAATTTAAGCTTAATCCATGATCACTTTTTTGGAAATTTTATAAAACTTTAATTTTCTCGGTAATTAAGGCCTCCAGAGCAAATCTAAGCTTAATCCATGATCACTTTTTGGAAATTTTATAAAACCTTAATTTTCTCGGTAATTAAGGCCTCCAGAGCAAATCTAAGCTTAATCCATGATCACTTTTTGGAAATTTTATAAAACCTTAATTTTCTCGGCAATTAAGGCCTCCAGAGCAAATCTAAGCTTAATCCATGATCACTTTTTGGAAATTTATAAAACTTTAATTTTCTCAGTAATTAAGGCCTCCAGAGCAAATCTAAGCTTAATCCATGATCACTTTTTTGGAAATTTTATAAAACCTTAATTTTCTCGGCAATTAAGGCCTCCAGAGCAATCTAAGCTTAATCCATGATCACTTTTTGGAAATTTTATAAAACTTTAATTTT
Organism: Cochliomyia hominivorax; assembly: GCA_004302925.2. Taxonomy (NCBI): domain Eukaryota; kingdom Metazoa; phylum Arthropoda; class Insecta; order Diptera; family Calliphoridae; genus Cochliomyia; species Cochliomyia hominivorax. The sequence goes on from PYHX02000413.1 coordinate 9,745,617, forward strand.
CTCGGTAATTAAGGCCTCCAGAGCAAATCTAAGCTTAATCCATGATCACTTTTTGGAAATTTTATAAAACTTAATTTTCTCGGTAATTAAGGCCTCCAGAGCAATCTAAGCTTAATCCATGATCACTTTTTGGAAATTTTATAAAACTTAATTTTCTCGGTAATTAAGGCCTCCAGAGCAATCTAAGCTTAATCCATGATCACTTTTTGGAAATTTTATAAAATCTTAATTTTCTCGGTAATTAAGGCCTCCAGAGCAAATCTAAGCTTAATTCATGATCACTTTTTTGGAAATTTTTATAAAATCTTAATTTTTCTCGGCAATTAAGGCCTCCAGAGCAATCTAAGCTTAATCCATGATCACTTTTTGGAAATTTTATAAAACTTTAATTTTCTCGGTAATAAGGCCTTCCAGAGCAAATCTAAGCTTAATCCATGATCACTTTTTGGAAATTTTATAAAACCTTAATTTTCTCGGTAATTAAGGCCTCCAGAGCAAATCTAAGCTTAATCCATGATCACTTTTTGGAAATTTTATAAACCTTAATTTTCTCGGCAATTAAGGCCTCCAGAGCAAATCTAAGCTTAATCCATGATCACTTTTTGGAAATTTTATTAAAACCTTTAATTTTCTCGGTAATTAAGGCCTCCAGAGCAAATCTAAGCTTAATCCATGATCACTTTTTGGAAATTTTATAAAACCTTATTTTTCTCGGTAATTAAGGCCTCCAGAGCAAATCTAAGCTTAATCCATGATCACTTTGGAAATTTTATAAAACTTTAATTTTCTCAGTAATTAAGGCCTCCAGAGCAAATCTAAGCTTAATCCATGATCACTTTTTGGAAATTTTATAAAACTTTAATTTTCTCAGTAATTAAGGCCTCCAGAGCAAATCTAAGCTTAATCCATGATCACTTTTTTGGAAATTTTATAAAACCTTAATTTTCTCGGTAATTAAGGCCTCCAGAGCAAATCTAAGCTTAATCCATGATCACTTTTTGGAAATTTTATAAAACCTTAATTTTTCTCGGTAATTAAGGCCTCCAGAGCAAATCTAAGCTTAATCCATGATCACTTTTTGGAAATTTTATAAAACTTTAATTTT
>PYHX02000413.1:9746821-9784540 GCA_004302925.2 Cochliomyia hominivorax
GGAAAGGAATTTTATATCGGAAGCTTATCTGATATGTTGGACTTATCATTATTTTCGCTTAAAAGGTTATATATACTAAATTTATTCGATATTCCTAAAATTTAATCAATCCAATCCAACGCTACATCGCCAACCTGCTATCTACGCTGGCGGACATCGATAAATCGACCAAGGAAGTTTTTCACAGTAATGGAGTGACTCTGAATTAAAAAGTGATATTGCGTCAATTGTAGGAGGAAGTAACATTATTCAAAAGTTTCACTAAAGAGCAAATTTTATTTTTCGCTAAAAATCGATATTAAAATTTTCCTAAAAATTTCACTAAAATTTACTTTTTTTGTGATAATTGAATTTTTCACTAAAAATTTAATTTTTCACAAAAAAAAATAATAATTTTTTGCAAAAAAAAAAAAAAATCACTAAAAAATTGAATTTTTCACTTAAAAATTTCACTAAAAGTTGATGCTTTCACTAAAAATTTTAATTTCACTAAATAGTAAAATTTTTAACACATAATGAAGTTTTCACTAAATATTAAAATTTCAATTAAAAATTGAGATTTTCACTAAAAATTGAAATATTTGCGAGAAATTGATATGTTCACTAAATAGTTTTTTTCGCTAAACATTCAAATTTTCACTAATTGAAATTTGATTCACTAAAATATTAAATTTTTACTAAAATATTAATTTCTTTTTATTAAGATTTCAAATTTCATAAAAAAATAAATTTTCACCAAAAATTTAAAGTTTTCTCAAAATTTAAAATTTTTATATGAAATTCTAATTTTTCGCTAGACAATATTTACTAAAAATTCACTTTTTAACAAAAATTTAAATTTAACATTAAGGCAAGGACCTGACCAGATAAGGGCCTTAAATTAAACAATTGAAATTTCATTAAGACATCTCTAACGGTTAAAAAAATATGAAATATTTAACAAAAACTTTATTTGGTTATCCGTGTTTTTGTGCACACAATTCATTTCAACCAAAACGCATGTAGCGCACAGTAAGCTTCAGCATTTAGGTGTTTTTGAACTTCGTAGTATATAATTAAAATATTTATTTAAAATTTATTAATTTCCCGCGATAACTCTCATAATTTCTTCAAAATATAATGAAGGAAACAATTTAAATAATTTCACAATATCTGAAAAAAACTATAATTTTCCTATATTTTAGAAGTTTTCACTTATTAATTTATACATATGAATAAATCCGATGGTTTGCTCCATTGCAAATTATATATATAATTAGTTTTAAATATCATTAAATATAGAATCATTTGTTATATTTATTTTGTTTTCTTTTTAATTTAACTAATCTTAATTAACAATTATTTCAATTCATATTTCCATCACTTACATTACACCATTTCCCCACTCACATGACATTTACCTAGTTTATTTGCCACTTCATACAACTCTGTTTTACTTAAACGCAACTACAACTCTGTATTCTAATTAGACTCTCATTAGTTCGCGGTTTTTATCTAACAATGTTGGTTGCTTCAAAAAATTTGTGTCAGTTAAACTAAGAAAATTTCGTATTAAAAATTAAGATCTCGTTACAAAATTTATATCAAAATAAAGTTAAAGTGTTGTAGTTTAAGGAACAAATAAAAGTTTTGCGGAAATTCATCGGGAAAATAATAAAAAAAGTGTTTTAAGTTATTGATGCAAATTATTGCAAGTGTTTGTGCGAATGTGTGTTTAAGTAAAAGCAAAGAGTAAAAGAAAATGTCGTTGTGTTTATGTTTTTTGTTGTTGAGAAAGAAGAGCGGAAGTGTTGTTGTTTGGGTTAATGCAAAATAAAAAGAAGAAGCAGTAAATTCGATTGTTTTATTATTTTGAAGGTGTAAATAAAAAGTGCCATTTTGAAAATATTAAAAAAAAAATGAAATGTATGAAGATAAAAAGAAATTTAATAAATAAATAAATAAATAATATTTTATTACTTTTTATTAAAAAATAAAAATTTAATTGAAAAGTCAAAAGTGTTTTTTTCTTGCTAAAAATATAAAATAAAAAATAATAAATCAATTGAAATATAAGTAAAAAAAATATTATTAGAAATAAAAAAAAAATAAAATAATAAAAAATATGCAAATAAGTTTAATAATAAAAATGTAACTGTTATTTCATGAAAAATAAAAAGAGGAAAATCTTATTTTTTTAAAGTCGTTCCGCTGAAAAAGGTAAATTTATTTTATTTGATTATATACTTATGCTAGATTATCTAGATTATCTGAATATAAACTGACTGATCACCAACCCACAACTTAAAGGGCTGAAGCTAGAAACATAAAATGAACTATAGATTTCGTTTCCCCCTAAATAGATCCATCTCTGAACCAAATATCGTAGGTAATATTAAGGAAACATTTTCGAAAAATTTTAACGAAAAAAAGGTGTGAAATAAATAATTTTTATTCTAATTAACAGATTTTTTTTTAATAGAAGAATTTTCTTCAAATATGTTTAAAAAATTTTATTAAAATATGTTAAATTGAAAAAATTTTTTGTTAATTGAACTAAGTTTTTCGTCAAATAATTTTGTATATTTTCTTTGTTATATTAAATGAAATATGAAAAAGAAAATGTGAACTAAATATAGAAATCTCTGGAGGAATATATTTTATAGAGTATAAAATATTCTAATGGAAGATCAGCTGATCAAAAAACATGTGAATAATATTTTTATGAGAAATACAAGTCGGTCGCATCACCACCGTCCTATTGACATTGTTTTGTTTTAAGTTGTCGATTATATTTTCTACACTATTTAATTATTATCTAAAACTAGCTATTGCCCGGTGCGCTTTGATCCTATCCGTTATATTTTGTCTAGTAAAACAGTTCCTTGTGGAAGTCATTGGGAACAAATTTGAAAATTCTCTCTGTTACAGTTCTTAAAATATTCTATAATCAATATTTGCTTTCCGATAGGACTAAGGAAGCACTCCTTCCCTTGGTCCTATGGCAATTTTTATTAAATATGTTATTTATTACAACTTAACGTAATTTTCTTTCCTCAATTCAACTACAATTTCGTCAATTTAACTTAATCGAATAAGGATTTTGTTGGCTGATTTATAAATAAAAATGAATTGTGTCAAAAAGGGCGTGAGAAATGGAAAAAATTAAAACCAAAATATATATGGAAAACATTTAGAAATTACATTTCGGGAAATTAGCCAACAAGTGTTTAGCATTTCTTTTAAAATCGGTCCATTTTGTGGTAGTAAGAGTAAAATTATACTCATTTACCTGATCAATAAATTGAAAATATAAATTTGGTACTTTTTCAAATGTTTAGGAGGTAAAACCTATATTTGGTGCATTTTTCTTAAAGATGTTTTCCTATTTTGTGGACAAAATTATAAAAATATTTTATATATTAAAATTCTCTGAAAGAAATTGAAAACCGTGAAATGACCATTTATTTGTCAAAACTAAAGAAAATAACATTAATTTGGTACATTTAATTAGTGTCATTAACATTATTTTTGAAATATGGTCTACAACTCATTAATAGTACCAAATTTTATTAATAATGTAATGTGTTTAGTACTTTTTTGCAGCAAATTGATTTAAAAAATTTAAGACAAATTTCAAGGACTGAAATAAAATGTATACTTTGGTACTTTTTTTTAGTATTTGTTCTAAATTATCAATAATTTGAGAACATTATGTGGAAGTTTTTAATTCTTCTGTATGGAATAAAAGTAATGATAATTGAACTTTTTGAATTCCTTTTCATTAAGTTAACTAAAAATAATCAATTAATTATATATTGATCCATATCCATTGTTTTTCCTAATAATTAATGTAAAAATATTTTAGAATATAAAGCACCATTTTCATGAGAATCGACAATTTGGGATTTCGTGGTACTTTTTGGATTTTCCATAGGTACTTCTTGAGTTATGGGTAAAATTAAAGTTTCATAGTTCAAAATATATAACAATTAACTAAATGGAATTTTATGGTTCTACTAGCAGACCCGGTTAAGTTCGTTTTACCAAGCAATTTTTTAGGGCTCTAAGCAAACATGCGATTTAAATAGATTATTAGGAATTTTAATTTGCTTTGTATGGGGGTCTTATCTCAAAGAACAGAGAAATTGGTTAAGGCTTAATTTGAGAACTCTCTCCAAAATAGTTCTTTTGATATTCGATACTGCAATATTTACTTTGTATGTGGTTTATCGCTCGCCCAGACCCTATTGTATGGTCTATGTTACTTTCGGATATATTAAGGTCATTCTACGACAATTTCTTTAAAATTATTCCAGCCGTTTTAGAGTCTATACTTTACATACATACATACATACATACATACATACATACATACATACATACATACATACATTTATACATATATCCTAATTTATATATATTAAGGATTTTTTTAACATAATGACCCTAAAATCATGAAACAAACTATATATCCCCAAAGCGATACAAATATTTTGGGGTTATTTTGTGGTACTTATTGGATATTTCGAGGGCACTATAATAATTGTCTGTAACAGTTAATGTAAAACATTCACTTTTTTAAAATGGCCGCATTGAGTGAGAATCAACTAGAGGAAATTTTCGGTACTTTTTAAAATGAGGTCTTTATGTGTCAATGGACAATAAGTTAACAAATTCTCAGTATTGGAACGACTCTCTTCATAATATCCTTCTAAAATAAAGACCTCGTTATTCTGATTTCTAAACAGTTTAAATTGTTTACTTTCTCTGAAATCAGTTTGATGAGAACTTCGTCAGAAAAGCCAAACTTCTCCAAATTATTTTATTATATTCTGGATCAGGTTTTTCTTATAAATATCTATATCCACTATTATTTTGAAAAATTGTTTTAAAACTCAGTGTGGTGAAAATATTATAACAGCCTAAAAGTATGCTAAGGAAATTTAAATTGTAGAAAAAACAAAATATTTTTCATAAACAAACATCAAATCAAAAGAATCGTTATTTTTAAACAAATTTCCAAATATTTTGATTTAAAAATAATAAACAAAAATTATTTGTTTTGTTGTTATGTTTTAATATGTCAAATTTTGGTGTTGATTTTCACTGTGACATTTTTTTTAAATTTAAAAAAATTAAAATTCTAAATTAATTTTTGTCATTTTCATTTAATTCGTTTTGTGATTACAAAATGTCGCAGGGAGTTTTGCCCAAACAACAAGCATCCACTTCATCTTTAAGTGGCCATTTGATGCCACAAAATTCAAGTAGTGAATTATTTGAGTTGAAACCAAAACCAAAATTATTTTGTATACCAGAAAATTGTCAAAAAATGTTAAACGATTTAAGGTAAATTTTTCTATTCACGTTTAAAATTTTCAAAATTGAAATAAAAATTAATAAATTTCCTTTTAAAAGAAAAACTCAATCATTGAATATTTCCAAAAAGATGGAACAACCTGAAAAATCTTGGTCTGTATTATATGTTGGTTCTAAAAGTTAACAGTATTGGAGAAAATAATAGAATGGAATTCATATAAGAAGTTCGATGAAATAATTGAATGTACAAATGAAAAACAATAAATAAAATAGATTTTGAAATATTTATTAGCACAAACATTTTAAAAAATTTATTAGAATTAATCAGTATCTCTAGATGTTACATTGTATACAGTTGTGACAGTCGCAAAAATTACTACAAGTTTTAAAAAGGTTCTCTTAAAGAAACCAAGTCTAAATCGTGACATTATTGTTGATGTAGGTTTTTTAAAGGATTTTCTAAAAATTGGAGATAAAGAGAAATTTTTTATTAAATTTTTATATAAATTTTTATTAATTTTTCAATTCTTTACCTCCATTTCTTTAAAATATCGCAATCCATAATGGTGAAAAATGATTTTAAATTTTTTGTGTAAAATCAATATAAAATATTTAATTTAAGATATCAAAAGTAATGAAACTTTTTTAAGAGTTGCCAAACTTTGAACATAAAAAGTAAGATCAAAGTTTTCCTATATAAAGGAAAAAAAAACGTTTAAAGTAAAATTTCAAAAATTTGAACTGTCTGAAATAAGAACCATCCACTTCAATACATTAAACGCTGTTAAATTAGAATCTGTCGTTCTTAAATTAAAATCTGCGATATAAAATGGGGAAGTATCGTTTTAAAATTGTTCTAAATATTTCCCTCATATTTATGTGATATTCGATGGCAATGTAGGTCAGATCAAACAATAAGTCTTTTGCAGTAATGCTGCCAAACTATTCTATTAATGGGAAAAATTCTGAAATTGAAGTGATGATGTCTTAAGTGATTGATCTATTGCAGAAAAGTATAGATTTCAATAAAGTATATGCTCAAGATTGTTTTACATGATATGGGCCTGTATTCGTAAGTAGAACTACATCTGGAACAAATGGGTTGGACACTAATATTTCCAGTACGCAACACTGGTATCAGCTGTGTCCTGTGGGCGTATCAATGATGATCATGTGGTAATCAGCAACAAGTCCTAGTTGACTTTCTGAGAGAATGTACTTTGCGATCAATCACAGTCGTTTCACATTACCTATATAATCAGTTGATGTGATTTGTAGATTTAAATGCCCATTTTTCTAAAATTCCTAAACAGTTATTTATAATAATTATGAACTTGTGACACTCCAATCCTCCTGTCTCTTGTGGTTCTGTCCAATCCTCTTGTCTCCAATCATTCATCTTGATTTAGTCCTACAATAAATAACTGTTAAAGTCTCTTATGTCAGTGAAGGTCTGAAAAATTAAGATACAAGTATTTTGAGCTTTTATGGTTCGGCAGAGGTTAATGTAATGCTATTCGCGAAGAGCTAAAGGTTATTTGTGACAGCTTCTGACCATCTTAGACTTAATATTATTAGTAAATATAGATTTTATAGCAGCTTGACAATGAAGGAAACTAATATCTCTATTGTTTATTTGTAACATCAAGATCTGTCTTGCCACCAGCTTCAGCTGTAAAATTATTACCGTTTGTTGGCAATCGATATCAATCTTCTATTCCGAACTCATTGCAGAAAATACCGCAAACAGTTCCCACAGATATTTTAGATCTGTTTTATGTGATAAATTTCTATTTAAGGACTTCAGGGAGTTCATTTTCTATCTATCGTGAAACATGTACAGCTCCTTTTTTCCATATTTACCACTAAACTTCCTCAAGTGGTGATGGAGAGTATCAAAATATGCAAAAAAGTCCATAAATTGTATATTTTTGCATCAAATCCAAAACGGAATCGATTTAGTTATATCCATCTGTTGGAAACTTTCTCACGTCAACAATAATGATCCGATTCTAACGAAATTTAGTATTGATTTTTGGTACAGTTCTTCTCAGTTTGGTGGAAAGCGCCAATATCGGTTCAGAAGGGAAAAGTTATGAATCGACATTAAAGGCAACTTAAAAATTCATAAATTAAATTTCCGAAAACTAATTGGATTTAAGTAGAATTTATCTATAAAACATGTAGCTTATATGACAAATATCGTCCCATATTTTTTATTGCTTCCATATAAGGCCCCATCCCGGAACAGGGGTTTGAGCTAATAAAACTGTTTTTATATAAAATCATTATTTTATGAAATGTTGCGCAATTTAAAAGTTTTATCGAACACCGGCCTGTATTTTGTTTAAGTTCCCATGTGAGACCAGTTCCATGAATGTAAGTGATGAAAGTTATTAAAGATGTTGAAATTAATGTGGTAAAACATATGGTAATTTAACATTGTTTCATATTAATTTAACATTGTTATATGTTAATTTTTATCATTATAATTTAATGTTAAAATTTTCATCAATAAACAAATTCATAAATTAAACAATATTAAATTCTACCAGTTTTTAAAAATTTATTTAATTAAATTTTAAGATTTTTTAAATGTAAAATTAATACAAAAATCTTATTTATATAATTTGAAAAATAACAAATTTATGGCACAATTTATTTAACCAACTAAAACTTATAAATAATTAAATAATTTTTTTCTTCGATTTGTTTACTATAAAAATTCAAATACTTTCTAAGAATTAAAGGCGTCTAATATTGGACGCAGAGATGATGGTCACAGCAAATACATATATTTTCTTGTAAACAGTCGACAAAATAAACATAAAATAGAAATAAATTTAACTATAATACAAACCACAGTGGGTCAAAATAGAGAAATAATGGAAATTAAAATTAATTCCAGCAATATCAGTTTAGTAATAAAAAGTATATTGAGAGACAACACAACCTTCCAGGATCTATATATTAAGATCAAGATCAAGGAAAATAGAAGATGTCAGCCAATTTTGATTTATTGAAAACATAACATCCAGGAATGGATGAACTGCTTAAGATACCGTCAATCGTTTAAAGAAAGTACCCCAAAGTTTTGGTTATCTAAACATACTTTGGAAGTTACCAATCTATATGTTTGTTTGGGGCGGTGCCACTCGTAACATAAGCAAGCTCTAGCACGATGATTCAGAAAATAATAAACTAGAAATCCTTGAGATCTATATTATGATTTACGTGTAATGTTGGCCTAATCTCACGATGCTCTTAACACAGGTTTTATTAAATTCCCATACAAAATTCAGGTATCAATTGCGACTTTATATTATCCGAATTCGATATAAAATCCCTTCTTGCTAAGGGAATTAGTGTCTTGCCACATTCTATAGACTCCTGTTTCAGTGCAACTGCACATCGGGATCGTAACGACTTCTCAGCGTTTTTGGTTTACTTCCCGAAGGAAGGTGCAATATGACAATACCGAGTAATACCTGTCATATCTGGGCCCACTGGCTCTTTGTGTTTAGTGGTGTAATTTCGAAAGTTCTTATCTCTTAGCAGACTGTTTGGGTATCCTTTCTGAGCCCCTCTTACTTCAATAATTTAACCAAAATAGAGGTCTAAAAATTTCGATGCTTAAGCTTTTTGTTTTTTTACGTATAGTTATAGTTTAAGGACGGGCTTATCTCCAAGAAAGTCAAGTTCTGTGGGGTGGCCCTTTGGATAAAGACATTTAACAAATTATACGTTAGCATTTATGGTTTGGTAGCGGCTACATTTTGTCTCTTAATAATTTTCGAATTCAATATCAATTTCTAGGACTCACTTCAGGTAATACGGAATACTTACACTTTATGTTGCGAGTACTTAAATTTTCGGATATCACACCAACTATTCTTGCTACAGCTTTTTTCCGACCCATCCTTGTGCATAATGAAGAGATTTTGGAAGAGGTGGGAGGCTACCTCCCATAAAATTCCAATCGAGGGTATATAATTTCTAATCAAGTCAATAAAGTTTCTAATCGAAGATTTAATAAAGTAATTAGAGTTCCTTTTAAGATTGTAGGTAGATGTCTTGCATTAAGAAAGGCGTTAAATTAAAAAGTGTTGACTTGAAAGATTGCAATAACCTAATGAGAATTGCTTTGCTCAGGACTTAGGAGTTACTGCCATCGTCATACAGAGAAGTCTCCAAGCAGAAATAGGGAAAAGTCTAAAAGATGAACAAACAGGTTTCCCTACAAACTGGAGCTGAGTAGACTAAGCGGTTTCGTTTTATACCATTGAATGACTAGTACTAGTACTCTACATAACTGAACGTAATAATTAAACTCAAAGTTGATTTAATATTTTTCAATTTTATTTTAACATGGAAAAATTTTGAATTTTAAATGTTATTTAACATTGTATTTGTAACTATCTGGAACACAAAGTGTGTGCATTTCAAGTTTTTTCGTTATTTGCTATTAAATATTAATTTATTTTCAAATTCTGTCCCACTGTGCAATCTTATGAATTCTATATTTAAATAAAAATGAAATAAATTAATAGCAATTTAATGAATTGTGTAAATCATAAAAAAAATTTAAATATTTATTGACAACAAGCGGACTACACAACTACCACAATATGTTGCCAATAAATAGAAAATCATAAGAAGAAAAAATCTTTATTGCAAACAACAATAACAACAATAACAACCATATGAATGAAACGATTGAGGCGTATGAGTAATTAAAATTAATAAACAATTTAAAGATTCTAATAAGAATCTGCATAACTAAATAAAAACTATAAAACTACTTACATGATGAACATGATTATGATGATGATGTTGACGATCATTATGAAGATGACAAAGTGATTCCAACAATGTGTTAATAAATTTGTTGTTGCTGTTATTGTGGTAAATTTACTAGAAAAATAAATAAATTTAAGGGTGTGTAAAAAATAATTTAATAACTACTTGGTTTAATAAATATGTGTATATTAAATACAGACTGAGATCGAAATGTTCTTAACACACACTTTTCATTAAAACTTATTTTACCTTTGTGACAAATGTCTCAGTTATTATATTGAATATCAAAGAAATTAATATTTTGTAAATCTGATAAAAATTAATGACCAGCAAAAATTGAGTACTAAAATTATTCAATATTTTCAATGACACTCAACTTGGTCCTACAAAAAGTTTGCCAAACATTCAAAAGTCTGCCTTCAAAATGTTTCTAATGTTATTAAACAGTACCAGGAGAACCTGTTCGTTGATAGAAAACCTGGTTCAGGTAAAAGGAATGGTCCCCATGATGTTTCTAAAGCCAAAAAAATAAAAAGCATTTTCAAAAGAGCTCCCGATAGGAGGCAGTCCGGTTAGATTAGTACTCGAACTATTTGGAACGAACATTTAAAGGTTTAAAAGCATTCAAGGCTCAAAAAGTCCTTGAAATTTAAGGGCCAAAAACAAAGCACGAAAGTGGAAGTCAAGTTTTCAAAAACGAAACGTAGATTCTGATGCAGGAGGGAATGTTGAAGGACAAAAAGCAGTTAAAATTTCTCAAAAAGTCCTTTGTATGGCAAGCAATATGCAGTTGCGGCCAAAAAGCCAGTAGTTGGTTACAGTTGGTTCCATAAATACCGAAACTTACATCAAGGCGTGTTTACAAAGAAGACTGATTTCATGCATAAGACTTCATAATGTGTTCAATTATGTTTAAGCAGACTTGACATCCTGTAATAATGGTAAACGAGACCTTGTGAGGTAAAAGAACAATAATTTGGTATTTGTGCCAATAAAGAGACAGGAGCTAAGACCAATGGAGAGATATTGGGCTTTAATTAAAAGAGAATTGGAGAGGCGGCGGTAAATTTTCGAGCAAAGTGCCAGAAAGCACTTTTAAAACTATAAAAATGTTAATTTTTATAAAATAAAAACAATTAAAATTATAAGTTTAGTGGTTTCATTTTTATTAACTTGTTAAGAATTTTCCAATGTCACTCCTTACATATAGATGTATAGTGTTAATAGTGTTATCACGTAGTGAATTTGTAATAGACGAAATCAAATACAAAAATAAAGATGACGAAATTTTCCAAGTTCATGTCTGAGTTCTATTTAATAAATCAAATAAATTTAAATCAAATAAATTATAACAATTTTTTTTACAATTGCAAAAAAAAACTTTTAACCCTAAAATTTAAATAAATGAATAATAAATAAATATTAAGAAAATTTAAAATAATTTTTCAAAAAAGAAATATAATTCATTTTAAGAAAAAATTAATTAACTGAAGACATTTTTCAAAGACGAACCAAAAACAAAAAATTAAATAATTTTTTTTAAAAATACAAAACAAATGCTTTAGATCAAAGTGGAAAATATTACGAAACACATGTATTCAATTGGCTTTTTTAAGGCAAAATTCATATTAGAACTCATTCATTCACTCCCTTCCATCTCTTGACGTCATGGGAGGCCAACAAAAGAAAAAAAGAAAAAATATTATGACGATCATCCACCAAAGATTTAACAACAATTTTTAAGAAAAATCATTTATAATAATTTATATAAAAATTGACGCTGGCCATTATTGAACAAATTGGCCATACAGTCTGTCTTGAGTCAGGGCAGACGAGATTTTTATTATTGCCAAAAATGTTGTCAGTGATATGTTTTTCTTAAAATATCTTCGCTTTATGGATTTGCCGCTAACAAACATTTTTCACTCATCATCCGCACTTTAATTTTATAAGAAAATGCAAATATTTCTTCATACACACCATCATCACAAGTAGCCATTCGCCAGTTATATTAAATATAATATAGCGTATGTAACACCAAGACTCCATAAAACATATTCTTCAACTATATAAAAAGTTGAGGTGATTTTGCGACATTCGTAGTTTGATTTCTCAAAGAAGTGAACTTAAACTGCAGTTGAGGCAGCTGTACCCATTACTGGGGAAGGAAAAAAACCGCGATTTTAAGGTATAATGAAGAACAGCAACAAAGAGGAGAAGATTATTTGGATAAAAACTTCAGCGTTTCGCACTTTTTTAATATAAGTGAATTAAAGGAGTCAATTAGGAAGATAAGAAAAAATTAAACGAAGATGGAAAGAAAGCAGAAATTTTACGGCATTGTAGAGCCTTGGGATCGATATCACTTCAGTCTTGGATTAAGAAAAGCTCTGTATTGCACTCTCTCAATATATGCGAAATAAAGGAAATAATTGAAAGTTTAAGAAAAACTCGGTCTCTCTAGTGCAAGGAAAACAATTGAGAAGTTAGAAATAATAAAACGAAGATTGAATACCAGCAGAAGTTCTGCTATGGAAGACATTGAAGCCTCAGCTGATTTAGTTATGTCTCACATCTCTTCAGTTTTATATTAAGAAAGATTGAAGTAATTAAATGGGAATGGGAATGTCATCATGATACAGGGAATGCTACAAAGAAACATAAAGAAAAGTTTGCAATCAGCTTTCTCGCCCAACAGGAGCTAAGTAGAGCAAACTCAACTCCAGTTGGTTCAGAGTTTTTTGTAGTGAGTACCACAAAAGATAGTACGAAACAGTAGAGCCCTGTTCCAGTATGCAAAAGGCTCTAAATGGATCTTACCTTACCAAAGTTATTTACCATTACGATGGATGATATAACGAATCAATTAAAGAAGAGAAACTCTCCAGCCAAATTGTTGCTTTAAATTGTAGAGACAATTTTCGATATTCAGTGCGCAAGAAAAATTAAAAAACTTGTTAAAATTGCCAAGCTAAGTTGGACCAAGGCAATATCATGCATAAAAACTGGTCGGGAATAGATAGGCATAATTGGGGCAAATCAATATTGAGAAGCTCATAATTATTCTGATTTACCAAGCTTAGAATAATCAACACATGTGAAGTCTACTCAATTGTGCGGAAGCTAAACCTGTTAAGTATCCAACAACATCACGCATATATTCATCAGCAAGTGCCTAAGATTCATATTCAAGATATTTTGTCCTATTAACATCCATAACATGGATCACTGAAAGATTGCAAAAGAGGAACCCGTAATATCACGAATAAATCGGGGATAAAATGAATCTGCCGTATTATTGGAAAAACTTCCTTAAGAATTCCAGCCGAACACTGAATTTATTCGGTAGTCAAAATGTAAGGATGATGCAATGTTATATGGGAAGATACACACAAAGCATCAAACCATATATGAGATGCTTTGTGCTAACTGTACACATCTAAAAGAGTAAATGGAGCAAAAGATTGATGTTATACGGAAAGCGTGTGAGTAAAATTCTTAAGCTTCTAAAAGCCTCAGCAAACACTTGGATATCTTTGATACTCCATAAGAGGACTGTGCTAACTAATATGGGAAGATGGAAAGAATACAGAAGCAAATCGTATTACATGAGGATGCTTTCTGAGAGTTAATAGAGGAACAAACATATATGGAAATGCTTGTGAGAGACAAACGTTATTACAAAGTACGAAAAAACCAATTAAATATTAATTTAACATGTTTGAATTGTCAACATGTAAAACAATGTTAAAACAAAATTTTACATGATTGAAAATGTTAATTGTCATATATTGTAAAATAATGTTTAAATAACTGTTTTAAATGTAAACCAAAATTATGGCTGAAATAATATGGAAGAGGGTATTTAAAATTCGTTATAGTCACATAATTCCTCTTCTTTTTACGGATCATCATAATGATGTCTTTAGTGATTCATTTTTAACTAAGAGTAGGAAGGACTTTTATTATTATAAAATTTCCATTAAATGTATAATAATTTGAAATAATAAAAAAATCTAAATGTTAATATTATTTTCTATATAAGAATATGAATCAGTAGTTAAATTAAAGTGACAAAATGAATAAAAATTCAGTTAGAAAACGAAAAAAAATATTTAAAAATTCACATAACGTAACATTATCGCACTCGTAGTTGTCAACGAATTAAAATCAAAAGTTACTGCTATTTTTGATAAAAATGCAATGATTTTATTACCTTTTGGAACTACCTGGTATTAAAGTTTATAAATTATTTATGTGGGAAGCGATATTAACGAGAGATACAATTTTATTATTCTTTTTAATTTGGTATTAAATATGAAGTTTTTATGACACTTGTATAACAATAAAGATGATTTGCATTTTGGAAATATTTAATGAACACGTCTGAATGAATCAGCGGTTTAGGGGAGGGGAATTGAAACAATCTTAATTAAAGTATTATCGTAACAACTTTAATAACATTATAAAGACCCATTAAATAATATGATTTATACGAAAATTAGTACTATCAACCTGATCAGTTATATATCTTTTCAATCGTGCGCAAACTGCTAAACTGTGCAAGGTTTTCAAGTTATTCGAAAAACGGCTTTTCGAAAAAATCGATTTCGAATACGGTTTTATGTCAGAAAACCGGTTAATCGGTTTTCGTTTATTATAAATTCATTGAAAAATTATTGTTTAATACAAATTTAGAGTTTATACTGTCTAATGGCCTTTATATTGTAATCGATTAACAAACTTGACATCTTCTTTAATTGATTCGCTATATCATCCATCGTAATGGTAAATAACTTTGGTGAGGTAAGATCCATTGAGAGCCTTTGTGAAAATTTGGAATATTGCATACTTGAACAGGGCTCTACTGTTTCGTACTATCTTTTGTGGTACTCACTACAAAAAACTCTGACCCAACTGGAGTTAAGTTTGCTCTACTTAGTTCCTGTTGGGCCAGAAAGCTGATTGCAAACTTTTCTTCATGTTTCCTTGTAGCATTCCCTGTATCATGATGACATTCCACATTCAATTATTTAAATCTTTCTTAATATAAAACTGAAGAGATGTGAGGCATAACTAAATCAGCTGAGGCATCAATATCTCCCATAGCAGAACTTCTGCTGGTATTCAATCTTCGTTTTATTATTTCTAACTTCTCAATTGTTTTCCTTGCACTAGAGAGACCGAGTTTTTCTTAAACTTTCAATTATTTCCTTTATTTCGCATATACTAAGAGAGTGCAATAAATAGCTTTTCTTAATCCAAGACAGAAGTAATATCGGTCCCAAGGCCCTACAATGTCGTAAAATTTCTGCTTTCATTCAATGAAGTTGAAATAATGGTTCCATCATAATCAAATTTTGTATTTGTTCTTATAGCAAAATGACCATTTAATTTCTGAATATATTTATACCTAAAAACCTGAAAAAATCGCATTTAATTATATTTATTGACGTGATCATGTCTAGAACAGACGAACATAGCAAAATCGATTCTGAATATGATGTCTAAGAATGCATACAATACTTTGCTCGTGTTACACACGAAATGAAAATTTTTTTTATATTCTCAGTTATGGCGGAATAAATAGAAATGAAGCTGAATTGAAAAGCTTTTAAGAGTCTTTTATTAAAAACCGGTTAGCCGACTGAAAATAACCGGCATGTCGAATAATTCGAAAATAGATTATTGAAACAGGTTGGTTTTCTGAAATGCAAAAAACCGGTTTCCAGTTTTTGAATACACTAATCGTATTTTAATTAATTATTCTTATTTTAGTTTGTATAACAATGCTAAATCAACATTGTTTTATATTGAATTAATATTGTACAATTTTTTTCGGTTATAACTAAGAACCGTTATTGATATGAATTTTGAAAAAAAGTTAATTTTGAACTTAAACATATTGTTTGATCCAGTCTTTGTAAAATGCTATATGTGGTATACGTTTATGCATTTTTTAATTAGTTTAAACAATTAATTGTTTATTCTCTCAATATTCACAGCCATTTATCAGATTATCAATTTATATTGTTTTCAAATTAAATGCAATTTTAAGTTTTTTTTTTCAATATTAATTGAAATATAAAATACATACAAACATACACGTTCATATACATATATGAACGTGTATTCACGCTTGTAAAGATCGTAATCAAATTTGAAAACGTGTAAAGGAAAAACTATTTGAATAAAAATTTACATAAGAGATTTTTTGAAAATGATTTGTGTCTAAAGTTATTTCCGTTATTAATAACGTTTTATTAAATTTGCAATTGTTGTAATTGTTGTCGGCAACTCAAATGTTTGTTAAAACGAAGACAGAACTTTAAAATGTGAATTTATTAAATATCGAATGTTGTAAATCGTCGATTGCCTTTTAAAAAAGTATATGAATTCAATCCTTTAAAGCTCTTTCTCTCACGGATTACAATTGTTTCTACCATTTGGATGTATAACAAACGGTCATTGATTATTTATGAAACAAAAAATAAAATATATATATTGAATACACTGAAAAAAACAGCAATGTAAAATTAACTAAAATAGATGTGATTCAATATTGTTTCAAATTTTGTTTTACTCAATTTTAAAATACATAATAAGGTAGCGCATAGTTTCTGTAAGTTTTGAACGGGTGGTGGAATTTTACACAGGCGGTATAGAGGCTCGATGACCCTACATTGTTGGTGAGGACTTCTTAAAACAGGCTTTCACAATTGTGCATTTGACTTATTGTTAAAACTGCATGATCAATAATTTAAACGCTGCTTCCTGTTCTATAAATAACTAGACCGGAACCAAAACATATACTTTTATATGAAGTAGAGATAATTTAACTCCAGTCTATGACAAAATCATGCTAAAGTGACAGATAACTTCTTTTGAAGGCACAAATCACTCAACAGTTAATAAATCTTCAAAAACATGTTGCTTCACAGATTGAAGTTCTATTTTTCTTGGGGTTAGTTAACGCACTTTAATGTTTCACATCGAATCAGAGAAAGAAAGAATGGGTCGAAAAAACTAACTCCGAGAATGAAATGCTAAATCTTCATAAAATTCGTTTATAACTCAGAAACCTAATATTGTAAATACTTTTTCCAAAAGTTGATTCTAATCGTATAAAAACATTATGACATTAGGTGGAATGAACCTAAGTACCAGAAGTGAGTACTAGAATATGTTGTTGGATTTTGTAACCTTCCATGGAGATAATGAAGACGTTTTTGTTCCAATGGGACCTAGAATGACGAAGCTATACACGAAAAACTAAAAGGGCTGCATTATGAAATTGTGTTTTGGTGACCGACTTAACTAAGACCTTATAAAGTATATATATTCTCGCATCAAAATCTTAGTCGATTTACCTATGTCCATCTGTCTGACTGTTGTTGCCACGCTTATATCAAAAATAATTGAGAGAGCTCAATGAAATTTTTTTCTGAGAAGTTTCCTATTTTAAATCGGTTTAGCAAAAGAAGTTATAGACCAATAAATGAAACAATATCTAAAACACTGAAAAAATTTTTTTATTCCATTTTAATGAAACGTTACGCACTCTAAATTAGGGATAGGACAAGGGTAAGATGTATCCCCCCCGTATAATCGAAACATTTACTATTTAATATCTCTTTAATTAACACAAAAAAAAAAATCTCACGATATTTGCTACATAGAAAGTGCTTTAATGACAAAATATTATGGGCTACAATAACGAGGGAGAGGTGTTTCCCCAATAAACGTAACGTCTAGAAATTGGATAAGAAATTGGATTCTAACAAGAAAATATTAAAGACTAAAGAATTTTTTTTAATAGGGTACGTATGGGTAATTGATAGACCCCTATAAAAGACATTTTTAACATTTTTGAAACGGTGTAAGAAATTAAATGAAATTTTGCGCATGAATGCATCAATTATAGTAAAAAGTTATAGATCACCTAATTTTGGAAATAGGGCATGGGAGTGGTGTCCCCACAAACAGAATTATTAATTTATGATTAATTTAGGGACACATTCCCTTGAAAATCAGTCAGACATTTCAATTCAATTCTAATTTTATTAAATTCAAAATTTCAATACGGTTTGAAAACAACAATGTTCAATGTTAATTTAATCTGTTTCTTTCTGTGTGTTCTTCATTATTATTTTTGTGTTAAGATTTTTAGACTTCGGTAAAAATAGTGCATTTGCCAATTTATTATAAAATTTTTGAGAAACAAAAACAAAAAATACAAATACCAGTGAAACATGTGAAATCATATTCGCAGAAATATTTTCTTATAAAATTCTTTCAAAATATGAGTTGGAGGGTTATTAATACTGTTTCTTCTTTTTATTTCCTTTAAAAATGTTTAATGTCATTTTATTCGTCACCACTGTGGTCATCATTTATATATGGTTGATGATTAATGACGAAATATTCCAACAACAAAAGATGTTAATTATTTTACATGAAATAAAAATATGGAATGTGTGTATGTATGTATGTATGTATGTATGTATGTATGTATGTATGTATGTATGTGTGTATGTATGTATGTATTGCACGTATTTTTGTATTTATGTATGTATGAATGTATGTATGTATGCATGTATGTATGTATGTATGTATGTATGTATGTATGTATGTATGTATGTATTTTAGAATGTATGGATTGTATGTATGTATGTATGTATGTATGTATGTATGTATGTATGTATGTATGTATGTATATATTTATGTCTGTATGTATGTATGTACGTATGTATTGTATGTATGTATGTATGTATGTATGTATGTATGTATGTATGTATGTATGTATGTATGTATGTATGTATGTATGTATATATGTATGTTTGTATGTATGTATTTATGTATGTATGTATGTATGTATGTATGTATGTATGTATGTATGTATGTATGTATGTATGTATGTATGTATGTATGTATGTATGTATGTTTTTTTGTTATGTATGCATGTATGTGTTTATGTAACGTATAGACTCTTAAAAAGTCAGGACCAATTTTGATGAATTTTTCACAGAATGATTCCAATATGCCCGAAGGCTGTAAAAATTTTTGATAGGACCATGGGAAGGGGTACCGCCAATATAAATAAAATTATCGAATGTCAAATATTGAATTGATTGATATTGATTATCGAATATCTAAAGAACTATAACAGCAAAAGTTCTCAAATTTGATACCAACTGCTTCCTCGAAAAGCTGTAAGATGCATAGGACCGGTCAAGGAGCTGCTTTACAAAACATAAGACAGATAGGACCAGTACACAGCAAATATTCATTATCGAATGTGTAAAGAACTACAACAGAGAGAGTTCTCTAATTTAGTCCCAGCTATTTTCTAAGGAACTGTTTTACTGAACCGAACGTTGCACGGATAGAATCAGGGGGAGGGGTACCCCCATACAAAGCAAATTGAAATTTAATCTATTTAGATCGTATGATAATAAAGTTGAAAATTTTGTATCAAATTCATATAACAGTTTTTTAAACTTTTATTTTTTGCTCTGTTGTAAAACAATGTTGAATTAACCTTTTTTAATATAAAATCATAACTGAAACAATGTAGAATTTACTTTTAGGGAAAACGCTTTAATTTTTGTTTATTATTTATTTATTTCTTATTATGATCAACTGTCATTTTTATCAATAAACACTTAACGGTTCTTAGTCGATAATTTCCAATAAAATTGTTTGTCACACTTCAATTATTGCGGTTGTGATTTTTTTTTGGGGGGGGGGGAAATGAAAAGTGCTCACTCAAGTGCATGTGTTTATATGAAAAACAAAAACAAGTATTAAATAATAAAATAAATTCCAATAACAACAAACAATTCAGTATTAATAATAACAAATATTTTGGTGGTCCATTAGCAGCAACTTTGTTGATAATGCCTGGTCAATCATAACAGAAACGTGACGGAATGTTGTCTTCGAAAAAAATTTGGAAAAATAAAATTTAGATCGAGATTGTGGTTGAAATCGTTTCAAAAGATTTTGGCCATTAAGTTTTTTTATTAGTAAAATTTTACTCTGCTTGCAAACTTCTCGGTAGTTCTCGGTAGGCGAAAGGTCAGTGGCCAAGTTAAGTAAGAAATTGAAGAAATTCACATCCATGAATAAAGTCTTTTTAAATTTTCTTCTTTGTCATTACATTTCCGTTTCCATTAGAAATTTCAAAAAGCTTATAAACGATTAAGAGTGTGACAAGGTGCGGTATTCGGAGTTGTGTTTGTCGATTGTGATTTTTTAAAGCACAAAAGGGACTTTGGAAAAAGCTCTGGATCTATTTGAAAAGTATTTCACAGAACATTCAAAGAACTAATCAGCCCTTTTCTAGCAGCTGAAACCGCTTCTATATGGTAAATACTTTTCGCTTGACCCTCAAGTAAAACTGTCTCACAGGAAAGTGATTGGACCTGAAACGATTCTTTAGATATTCGCCAAATAATATTCGCGTTGTATGCAGGGAACCCCAATAAACTATTTTCCTTATATTTTTTCACAACTGCAAAGTGTTCGGAACTAAATTTTTTAATCCCGCTGTAATAGTTCCACCGACAGTCGAAATTAAAACTTTGCTATTTCTGGGGATTAATCATTCCTCTTTATCACAACCGTTATACAATTTGTCCAATTTGTATGGAGGCAATTCCATAGGAAAATAATTGAATTGAAGTCTTAAGACATTCAGTTTAACAGTTGTTTGGATGTTCGAAAATTTGCTTTTCATGGGGGCTTTATCTCCCCTGATCCTATCAGTTCTTCATTTTGTCAAGCAAAATTGTTTCTTGGGAGAGTGATTGGGACCAAATAGTTCTTTAGACATTTTACAATTTATATTTTCTTTGTATGGGGAATACCTCCCCCACTGATCCCACCAAAATTTTTTATATCCTTCCAATACATTGGGATCATTCTGAAAATTTCATCAAAATCGGTCTGTTTAGTTTAGCTGTCTATAAGA
This sequence comes from Cochliomyia hominivorax, assembly GCA_004302925.2. NCBI lineage: Eukaryota > Metazoa > Arthropoda > Insecta > Diptera > Calliphoridae > Cochliomyia > Cochliomyia hominivorax. The sequence continues at coordinate 9,767,898 of PYHX02000413.1, forward strand.
CCCCAACAAGCACAAATTAATGTTTATAAATATAGAAGGTGGACTTATCAATTTTGATAGGGTTTGATGCAAAACATATCTTTAATAAATGGATCTACACAAGTTCTCCGTCAGTCTTTTTACTTTTTGAACAGTTAAATTTCACTTTTTGCTAAAAATTTCAGTTTTCACTAAAATTAGAAATTTTCACTAAAAATTGAATTTTTCACTAAAAATTGAATTTTTCACTAAAAATTGAATTTTTCACTAAAAATTGAATTTTTCACTAAAAATTGAATTTTTCACTAAAAATTGAATTTTTCACTAAAAATTGAATTTTTCACTAAAAATTGAATTTTTCACCAAAAATTGAATTTTTCACTAAAAATTGAATTTTTCACTAAAAATTGAATTTTTCACTAAAAATTGAATTTTTCACAAAAAATTGAAATTTTCACAAAAAATTGAAATTTTCACTAAAAATTGAAATTTTCACTAAAAATTTGAAATTTTCACTAAAAATTGAAATTTTCACTAAAAATTTGAAATTTTCACTAAAAATTTGAAATTTTCACTAAAAATTGAAATTTTCAGTAAAAATTTGAAATTTTCACTAAAAATTTGAAATTTTCACTAAAAATTGAAATTTTCACTAAAAATTTGAAATTTTCACTAAAAATTGAAATTTTCACTAAAAATTTGAAATTTTCACTAAAAATTGAAATTTTCACTAAAAATTTGAAATTTTCACTAAAAATTGAATTTTTCACTAAAAATTTGAAATTTTCACTAAAAATTGAATTTTTCACTAAAAATTGAATTTTTCACTAAAAATTGAATTTTTCACTAAAAATTGAATTTTTCACTAAAAATTGAATTTTTCACTAAAAATTGAATTTTTCACTAAAAATTGAATTTTTCACTAAAAATTGAATTTTTCACTAAAAATTGAATTTTTCACTAAAAATTGAATTTTTCACTAAAAATTGAATTTTTCACTAAAAATTGAATTTTTCACTAAAATTGAATTTTTCACTAAAAATTGAATTTTTCACTAAAAATTGAATTTTTCACTAAAAATTGAATTTTTCACTAAAAATTGAATTTTTCACTAAAAATTGAATTTTTCACTAAAAATTGAATTTTTCACTAAAAATTGAATTTTTCACTAAAAATTGAATTTTTCACTAAAAATTGAATTTTTCACTAAAAATTGAATTTTTCACTAAAAATTGAATTTTCCACTAAAAATTGAATTTTTCACTAAAAATTGAATTTTCCACTAAAAATTGAATTTTTCACTAAAAATAGAATTTTTCACTAAAAATTGAAATTTTCACTAAAAATTGAATTTTTCACTAAAAATTTAAATTTTCACTTAATAATGATTTTTTTTTCAAAAATTTTATGATTTAATGATTCTTTAAAGACCCTGATTTCTAGTCTAACGCATTTGTATTCGAATGCTTTATGTTTTATATTTTTTTATTATTTATGGAAATTACTTGTTGTTGTTTTTTTGTTAGTTTGTTTTTATTTTTATTATTTACTTTGGAGGGAATACTCAATTGTTTTTTTCTATTTATTTTTTATTTGTTTTGTAGTGCATATAAAGATTTGTTTATTTTGATCGTATTTGTTGACTATTAAATATTGATGGAAACGAGTGAGTGTGTGTGTTTGTATGTATATAAGTGTTTATAATATGCAATTTATAAAAAAATATTTTTTTTATTATTATACAAATTTACAATAACTTTTGGGTGTTTGTTTGTTTGTTTTTTCTAAATTTAAATGCATCATCACTGTGGTTTAAATTTAACATTAAACAAAACATGTGTCATGAATCATTATTATATTTCGTTATTTTTGGATTATTATTTTTTTGAAAAAGAACAATAAAAAAGCTAAAATAAGCAAAAAAATAAATTTTGGGAATAAAATTATCAAATATATTCTATATACATTCAATATAGAGTATGCAACATGTTGCTTGCGCTAAGAAACATGTTTAGTTACATTTAATTACAAGTTGTGCATAAGTTTTCTTTTTTTTAGCATTAATTATTCTGTTCGTTATAGTTCTTAATTGTTCTATTTAAATTGAACTTTATTTTATTAAACTTGAACTTTTCAACAAAATTTTGTTTTCAGTATTTTATTAAAAATTTTCTGAATAAAAGTTATGACCCTGAACTTTTGTGTTATTAAAGAAAGAATACAAATGTTTTCCATCCAACATCCATCTATCCATCTATTCATTTTATTCATCTGTCCATATGAAATCAAATTAGATCAATTATTATGATCTATTACTATTTTAATGCCCTACATCACCATAGGTGGTAGGAAAAGCCACTTTTAAGTGTACCGATTCGACTCAGGATAATTTTTTTGATCGATTTCACGATGTCCGTTCATCCTTCCATGCTTCTGTCTGGCGGTGGGCTGTTCATGTAAACTATGTAACAAAGGAGGCCGCAGTTTAAAAGATATCTAAATGAAATATATCATTATTTTGGCCCAAGGACGATGCCTATTGAAATTGGTGATGATGAATACATTATTTCTCAAAGCCCTCATATAAATGTTCCTTCCGGATTGGGGATTTTAGGCCACTAAACTCCTAAGTATAAGGCGATTTTCAAGAAATTTTGGACAAATAAGTTTATGATATTCTACAACGATATGCCAAATGATACGAGAATTGGTCCAGTATTTCTCACAGGTCCCATACAACCCCCTTTCAAATATCACATTGAAAGACTAAAATCTCACGTATACGTTGGTATGTTGATAGCAGTTGGTAAAATCAAGACAAATATAAGCAAAAATCGGTGTGAGAAATTTTACGAGATTAGGTCCATAATTTCTTGTAGCTCCGATGTAAAGCTCATCAAAAAATCCTCTTAGAACACAGAAACCCCACATTGATGTTAGAGTTGCATAAATTAAAAAATGCTAACGATTTATTAATTTTTAGTAACTCCCAATTATAACCAACAATGTGGTGTGGGGTATTAACAAGTCGGGCTTGACGACTATAACTTCTTACTTGTTTTTTTTTTGTTTTTCAATTTATTGAGTAAAATAGACAAAAAACCTAAAAAATATATGTAAATAAAATAAAGAATGGAAAATAACAATTTAAGGATTGAAGTTCATTTATTTCTTTTAATTTTAATAATTGACAGAAATGACAGAACAGACATTTGACAAAAGCATCATGTTAAATTCAATAACAACAACAACAAAAATTAATGTTGTTGATTGAATTATTTGTTTTATAAATTTCACAAGAGAAAGACAATTATTGTTTTTATATCATTAATTTAAGGAGTGAGGTAGAAAACTTCTTAACATACATTTTTCATTAAAAATTATAAATTAAAGTTGGGTTAGGATGGGTTAAACATTGAGATTCTTAGATAACTAGATAAAAATTTTACCGCCACCAGCACTCGGAGACCCTTGTGGTCCATTGTGATCCCTTCAAATTAGCAATTTGCGAGGTACACACAAAGTTAAAGAAGAAAAAGAAAATAATAGATGGGAGTTCATAAACCAGAAACAAGATTTAGGAAAAGCAAAAAGACTGATCTGAACCGAATATTATTTGATATTTTTTTGATCAAGTTTCCCTCGTAAAACATGTCAGTTATTATAAAACAAATGATAATTTTGTTAATCTGATTAAAATGAGTGATCGGAAATTATTGCATGAATGAAGTTATTAAATATTTTCAACAAAATCCAACTTGCGTCCTACTAAAAGTTGGCCAAGCATTCATAGGTCTGCCGTCAAACAGTTACCAAAGCTATTAAACAATACAGGAAGAATTTGTCCTTTGATCGAGAGACGATATGATGTTTCTAAAATCACAAAAATATAAAGCATTTTCAAAAGAGCTCCGAACATATTCGGTAGGAGAGAAGCCCGGTTAGATTAGTGCTCAGACAATTTGATACGAAAAGTCAAATCCAATGCAGATTCAAAACATGCAAGACTCAAAAAGTTCCTAACAGTAACGCTGCTTAATATTTAAAGGCCAAAAGCAGAGCAAGGAAATTGAAGTTAAGTTTTCTGAAAAAATATTCCTGCTGCATAATGGATGACACAGCCTATGTATTGGCAGATTTTTTGCAACTTCCTGGTCAAAAATGTTATACTGCTGAGACTCAAGGGAACGTTGAAGAAAAGTTTAGGAGCCAAAAACAGCAAAATTTCCCAAAGTGTTCTAGGTATGACAAGCAATATGCAGTTGAGGTCAAAAGAAGCCAAATATTTGTCACAACTGGTTCTTAATATGGCGAAATTTACATCAAAGAATGTTTACAAAAAAATCTGTTTTCATTTGAAAGACTTCATAGTCTGTCCACTTATTTTTGGACTGTCTTAACTTCATGTCACTATGGTAAATAAGCCCTTGAGTGGTACAAGAACAATTATGTGATATTTGTATTGCCTAGAGCTAAGGCCAGCGGTGGGATATTGGGCTTTTGATTAATGATTAAGCTCAAAATGGTGTTAAAAAATTTGGTAGATTTTAAACGGAGATGGACTCCTTGGCAACGTTTAAGGAAGGGTTTCCGAAAAAGGTTCAAAATTTTATTTATTAAAATTATAAAAAATTTATTTTTTGTAAATTGTAATAATAATTTTAATCAAATTAAAAAAGTTAAAACTGTTAGTTAAGTGATTTCGTATTAACAAATATGTATGTTAAGAATTTTTCTATTTCACAACTTGTATTTGTATGTGCATATACATGTGACTGACCAACTAAACTCTATTTAATAGATTAAATAAATGAATGAAAGTTTTTATTCTAAAATAAACACAACATTTTATGATATAAACGAATGAATGAATGATTGAATGAATGAATAAATGAATGACTAAATGAAGAAAATGAAGTGAATGATTTTAAGTGATAGATTTGATGTTTAAAAATAGAACATGTTGCCATAATTTGACAAGCCAAGTTTCAATTGACAGACGTTTTTAAATTTGAAATAAATTTAAGCGCCAAGTGAAAATAAAATTGTTTATATATTAGTTTAAGCCCGGTGCGCTTTGCTGCCCATTAATTTTCCCAAACCTGACATAATTTACAAGGTCTCGGTGAAATAAAAGTTATACTAAACTGAACAACTTCTCAAGGGGATCTCATGTCCTGATCCTTTTCGCCCTACATTATTTTTAGAAAAAGAAAGTTATCGAATTACCTTTGCTGTGCCAGTTTCTCAAATATTCTTTAATTAACATTTTAATATTTCACTAAAAATTGTTTTCTTCCCTCAAAACTATATTGGAGAAAACTCTTCCCATGTCCCTACCCACACTACGATTTTTCAAGTTTATAGGAGAGCTACAATAGTTCTATACCACTGTATCCCATTAAAGAGTTAAAAATATCCTTTGCATAATATATAATTCAAATATGGATCATGTCTTTCCCTTCTTCTAGATATTCTGGGTTCACTCTGTAAAAATTTCAAGAACCTGTAAAGATTGTTCCGTCAATGAGGTACAGACTTATTGCACACATTAATTTAAAAGGCAACATATTATGGTTGTTTCGCAACTATATTATGACTATGCACTTAACCACAATATGGTTGTGGACAACTTAAAAATGTTGACCACAAAATAATTTTCTCAATATTGTCAATATGCTTTAAAGCATTTGGCAAAATTAATTATACATTGGATTGATGTTTAATTTGTTTGAAATACTTTTTTTGCACTTGAAATTAAATTGAAAAATTCCATTAGAAACATTTTGTGAATTTTTTATTTTAATTATTATTTTTTTTTATTGCAAATATTGGTTTTGCGGCAGACATCAATTATTATTTTTTAAATAAATAATAAATTTAATTAAAACAAACGCAAACAAATTGTTATGGAACTAATTGAAAGGTATTGAAAATAAAATTATGCAATCTAAAACCAAATAGAATTTGGGAGACTAAATATATATTTTTATATTTGTTTCCTTTTCTGTTCACCAAAGAAAATTGCAATCTTCAACTGGAAATTCGAAAAATTACACATTCAGTAGATGAAATCTATGTTTGTTCTATTAGATAAAAAGAGAAAATCTTACTGTAATTAACATTCAGCCATACTGGTTCGATCTTATATACAAATTAAAATTGAAACAGAACTTAAACTGAACTAGAACTGAAGTAGAACAGAACTAGAACTGAAGTAGGAATGAAGTAGAACAGAACTAGAACTGAAGTAGATCTGAACTTGAATTGCGCTAGAACTGAACTTGAACTGAACTTGAACCGAACTTAAACTGAACTTGAACTGAACTAGAACTGAACTTGAACTAAACTAGAACTGAAGTAGGAATGAAGTAGAACAGAACTAGAACTGAAGTAGATCTGAAATTGAATTGCACTAGAACTGAACTTGAACTGAACTTGAACTGAACTTGAACTAAACTAGAACTGAACTAGAACAGAAGTAGAACAGAACTAAAACTGAACTAGAACTAGAACTGAACTAGAACTGAACTTGAACTGATCTAGAACAGAACTAGAACTGAACTTGAACTGAACTTGAACTGAACTTGAACTGAACTTGAACTGAATTTGAACTTGAACTGAACTTGAAGTGAACTTGAACTAAACTGAACTGAACTTGAAGTGAACTTGAACTGAACTTGAACTGAAGTAGAATAGAACTAGAACTGAAGTAAAACTGAAGTAGAACTGAAGTGGAGCTGAAGTATAACTGAACTAGAATTGAAATAGAACTGAACTTGAACTGAACTAAAGCTGCACTGGGACTGAATTAGAACTGAATTAAAACTGAACTATAAAATTTTCACTTAACATGAAATTTTCATTAAAAGTTGAAATTTTCACAAAAATCTCTAATTTCATTTGATTTTTCCAAATTTTGCCGATTTTTTTTCAGATTTTTTCTAATCTTGTTTATATGAATTTTCATGAAAATTCATGAATTTTTTCAATTAAAAACTTTAATATGAAAATCATTTCGATAACCTTTTCAACACTAAGCTCCATTAATCGTAATTTGATGATTTTCTTAACACTAACAATCGATTCTTTAAGTGGCTGTGAAAATTATTTCTTTTTCCCCGTTTAAATAAATTTTACCTAAAAACTAAAACGATTTCTTTTAGTTTTAATTAAATTAATTAATATTAATCTCTCAGTTGATAATGGTAATAACAGTTTTGAAATTGTTGATTTTTTTCTTTTCAATAAAAATTTCCTTGATTTTAACAAAAAACGTTAAAACGCTGCGTGTGGTTTTCACCAATTTTTTGTTTTTTGTTTTTTTTTTTTCAATTTTCAAAAGAACTTAAAATTTAAAATAATTTATTAAATTAAACAAAAATTTTTGCTTAATTTTTATGTTGCAAACATTCGACATAAATAAATTGTAACGATTTTTCTTATTTTCTCACAGTTAAATTAAATTGATCGAAATTAGAATGAGATCATTGTTTAAATTAATTTTCCTTAAATATTAAATGAAAAAAATGAGAATAACAAAAATTTAAATTGATAAAAAGATGATTTATTGGAATTAAATAACAAAAACAAAAAAAAAAAAAAGAAGAAAAATAAAAGTAGTGAACGAAATCATCAATATTAAATAAATTCATTCATTGTTCTGTCACTCATTCATTAAGAGAAGATCGATTTCTTTTTTTTTTTTTTGCAAATGTTGCAGGAAACATCACATCAACAACAGTAACAACAACAAAAAATCCATCAATAATAAAAATGATATTTAACCCACAAGTGTTTTATGGGTCATTTTTTTATAGTTTATTTGTTGCTGGGTGGTTTCTAGTCTAGAACATATACATATGTCTATGTATGTATGTATGTATGTATGTATGTATGTATGTATGTATGTATGTATGTATGTTTGTGTGTGTTGCATTGAAATTTTTTCATTAATGAATTTATTTATTTCTCTATTTATTCTCTTCTATTTTTGTGTTTTAGTTTTATTTTAATTCATTATTTGTTGTCTTCATTTATTCATTGCACATTGGGACTGTTGACATCATGTCTAATTAAACTAAATGAAAAAACAGACAGTGTTTTGTATTGTCTCTGTTTTACCCTACACTACCGTGAGTGGTTGGGGTATTATGGGTGTGTGCTGATGTTTGTAACATACAAAAAATATGTTGTTACATTCACTTTTAAGTATAACGTTCGATTCAGATTCGCTTTTGTCGATTTCACGATGCCCGTTCGTCTGCCTGTATGTTGTGAAGACTCTTTAGGTTGCAATTTAGTACATGTTTTATTTTTCCGACTTTTAGAAGCCTTTTAGAATTGGCCTTATTCGTTCCAATATTTAAAGTAGCTCCCATACAAATGTCCTCTTGAAATGGGGGGTTTAAAGTCATAAAAGTTCTAAATATAAAGCGATTTTAACGAAAATACGTATTCTCAATCGATTTGTCAAATTATGCGAGGGTCCGTCCATTAATTCTCATAGGTCTCCTTCCACATATCACTTTGAGGGGTATAAATCTCACATACATGTTGGTATTGTTATAACAAAATGTCAAATTATACGGTCGATTCTGCGATATAATCACCAGAAAAAAATCCTTTTCATGTTCATAAGTTTGTATCATAATAATGTACTTCCCATAAATCAGAAAGGTAAATTATACCAGCGACGTTCAAAAGTTTTTTCGTAGCCGTAATTGACAAACAATATTTTGGTTTAGGGTATAACATAGTCGGCCTTGATCGACTATAATATTTTTATTTGTTTTTCTATAAAATTTGGGACAAATTTTAAGAATTATGATAAAACAAAAGAAATTATAATAAAATCAAAATGTCTGGTTTAATGAAAAATTAATTTTAAAAAATGTTTCATTTGCAGTAATAATGTCATAACTGAAAAATTTATAATTCTAGGAAATGTATGTTAAATATTTAATATGACGCATAATTTGTGGAATTTCAGATAGGAAATAATTGTCACAAGCTAATTGAAAAGGGGGTTCATTTTAGACAACAAGCAAAAAAGTATGTAAATAGATTGATTTAAATTTTGTAGTGTTTTTGACTAAATCGTGAAAACCGGTTAAGTCCCTTTTACTTTAACTTTCCCTTTTGTGCCACTGCATTTGCAAATTATTGTAGTATTTCGCAAAGTTCTTCTGCTAAAAATATTGGAGCTTTCTACGATTCTTCTTTCAAAGCAAAGAGTGAAATTTAAGAATTATTAACAAAGGTTTTTTTACAAAAATGTTTAATCAATTTTTTAATCAAATTACCCTCGTAAAAATCTGATTAAAAGGACAAACCAAAAAAAGTGTGTAATAAAATTATTAAATATTTTGAACAAAATTCAATTTGGTCTTACAAAGGTCTGACGTCAAACTGTTTTCAATGTTATTAAATAGTTCCGGGAAAACTTGTCCGTTGATAGAAAACCTGGATCAGGCAGATGGAATGGTCCACATATTTCTAGTGCCAAAAAACAGAAAGCGTGTTCAAAAAAACGTAGGTTTTCAAATAGACAAGGCTCAAAACTTTCCGACAGGAACCCTGCTAAAATATCCTTGATTTATTAAGGATGACGAAACGTATATTCTATCAGATTTTTCCGTAAATTCTATTAGATGTTTGAGTGAATGTTGAAGAAAAGTTTAGGACCTAAAAGCAGTCAAAATTTTCTAAACAAAAATCTTGACATTTCCAAGCAATATACAGTTGTGGCAAGAGAAGTCAATCGTTTGTTTAAACGGCCTCTATAAATACCGAAATTTAAATCAAGGAATGTTTTCAAAAAAGGCTGCTTCCATTCAGATGAATTCATAATGTGTCCACTTATTTTTGGCCATGATCTGAAACCATGTTAAAAAAGTCCGGTGAGAGATAATCATGTTCTCACCTATTAGGTTCGTCCCGCCATCTTTTTTGCAAGAGCATCAGCCTTTATCTTGCCTTTATTATTCCCATGTCCATGTATCTTAATTCAGTGTAATGTTCGAATGTTTTGCCTTCTCATTAGGGATCAAGAGGCTGTTTGCTGTCGATAAAAATTATAATATTGTCGTCCCTATACATTTTATAATACCTACGCCAAATGGGCGTTCTCCTAGTAGTTGCAATCTCAGGCAGCAAATTATTGCATTCATCCGAGAATATTAATGACGTCCGAATGTTAAATTATCAAATGAAAACACTTCCACCAACTTTTCCGCGTTACTCCCATGAGATAAATTAATAACTTACAACTACACACAACTGGGACTAAATGTGTTACGGAGTTGGAGCCCATTTCTGGATTTGGTAGTATAAATGAGCACATAGAAGATCAAAACAAATATGATTCAAAACTACTTTTTGTAATGATTTCATTTCATAAGTAAAAATAGTTAATTCAACAACGTTTTACCATGTTAAATCATAATAAAACATATTGATTTAACATTGCAAATATTTGTTAAAATATTAAAGAAAACATGTTAACAATAATATGATTTTTGTTTAATTTATAAATTTGTAAATTTAAAAAAAATATAAAAAAGACTAAAATGAATACCGCGTTTACAACTATTTTTCCATAAAAGAAAACAATTTTATCTCTTTTTGGAATATCAATATTTACATGGAAATTTACTAACAAAATCTAATGATTTTTTTTTTTTGCGAATTGAATACAAAACACAGTTATTATGCGATTTCTATTTCAGTTAAATAAAATAGTTTTTTCTCCATTTCTTCTTACTATTAAATTAAAATGAACACTAATACGTGTATTTACCATAAATTATAGGAAATTGACATTTTAAATTGGCAACAAGTGTTATCTTTTTCTCTCTTCTTATTTTATTTCTCTTCGTCTCTATTTTCACATTTAGTGGATGCATTTGTCATTTAAATACAGACTAATTTTGGAAATGACGCCATCTAATGAAATAAACACCTAAATTTGGTGACTAAACGGAATATTGACAGAAATGCAAGGAAAAGAAATTTTCAAGCAAAAGAATCTACAAGTGAATAAAAGGAGAAATGAATAAATAAGAAAGAAACAATTTCTGCAAAAAATTCATCCATGAAATAAAAAGGACAACGACGATAAAGACTTTTAAATGCTCTTCAAATGCAGAGAAAAAAGTTCAATGTACAATTAACATTGACAATTGTTAATTTCAAATGAAAACGAATTTAATTCAGTCGAAAAATGCACATCTTTAAAACAATCTTGGAAATAATTGAAATAATATTACACAATGTTAATTTATAGAACTGAACGTGTTCTTTTGAAATGTCTCGTAAGGATTCAAATAGAAATCATAAATGGGAAATCAATATCTCTAAAGGATTCTTAATTAATTCGACATGTTATCATAATTATAATGTCAAATTAACACGATTTTATATTGATTTAATATTGAAAAATTTTAAATTTTGTTTATCGTGATTACTTCAGTGTTTACGACACCCAATGCGACATGCGTGAGTGCATCGACATATAATATTATAAAGCATATAACATACGCTTTTATAAACCTAAACACCCGCACTTATCTCTTCTGTTGGTGAAAGATATATAGACAAGATGTATGATGTTTATTTCCATCACTGACGTGAAAAGCACTGTCTGTCATTCACTCTTAGGCACCATTATTTTCTATCGAAAAAAGTAAAATGAAGGGAAATTAAATTAATTTGTCATATTTATAGACAAGAAACATTGATGCCGTTCTATGCTGATAATGATGATGATATTTTCATGATTATGATTCTATATTGACGCCCCTTATCATATTCATAAACACAAACATGCAAACATTAAACTATACACTGTAAAAAAAACTATGTTAAAATAAATAGATTCGATAAAATTCAAGATTCTTTCAATAAAGATAAATTTGTTTTATCATAAATGAATATTAACATTTAACAATGTTAAAACAATAAAAAATCTTGGCTAAACTATTTAAGAATAGTCCCAAGTATAACACACGATGCCACTTGTCAATCACACTTTCACAAATTGTGAAAGTTTTAGCGAAATGGATCTCTAAAAATTGTGAAATCACTTAGGCGTATACGAACAGTACGTTTTGTTGTACCAATTTATATTACGGTAAAGCCGTTTCATATAAATTTAACCGCTCAATATACTCTAGAGGAGAAGCATATTAATAAATGCGATTCATCATTATACATCTTGTATTTTGGTTGAATGTAATTTCGTGTTTATTCAAAATATTGTGCATCGTTTTTTGGACAGGACAAGAGGGAGTCATTTCTCCCGTACAAATGAAACTTTGTATATCGCATATCTTCCTTTAAATTTCATCTTTCCACGAGAATGAAGCTTTTTGGATAATACAGGTGGAGGGGGGGATCAGTTTCCCTCTTCCAACGAAAATTTAAATACCGCAGCTCTTATGTATATAAAAGCTGAAATAGTGAAATATTTCTAAAAATGTGAAATATTTCAAAAACTTTTCTGAAATTTTTAAACAGCAGATAATGCTTTGCTTGAAAAGATTATTATTTATAACCAAATTATAGTGATGAAAGGTAGTGACAAATCGACTCAGTCAAATAACACACGTGGTTACTGAAATTATGAAATATTTTCAGCAAAACTCAACAAAGGTATGCCGTCAAATTATGACAGTACCGAGAGAACTTGTCCGTTGATAGAAAATGTGGTTCAGGTCAGTGTTCACACTATTTGGTGCGAAAAGTTAAAGCTAATACAGTCTTAAAAACATTCAAGACTCAAAAAGTTCCCGGCATTAGTGGTGCTAAATATTTAGAGGCCAAAAACAGAGCACGGAAATTAAAGTAAAGTTTTCTAAAAGTAGCAAATTTTTCGCAACTTCCTGGTCAAACATTTCATGTTGCTGATGCTCGAGGCAACGTTAAAGAAAAGTTTAGAAGTCAAAACAGCAAATTTACAAAAAAGTTCTTAATATGGCAATCACTATGTAGTTGTGACAAAAGAATCAATCAAAGGGTTCCAAAAATACCAAAATTTAGATCAAAGACTGTTTATATAAAACGCTACTTCCATTCATTAGACTTAATTTTTTTCGCCTTCATGTCACTATAATAAATAAGGCCTTGACTGGTACAATAAGAATAATGTGGTATTTGTACCAAGAGAGGCTATCTGGAGCTAAGGCCGTTGGAGAAATATTGTGCTCCTGTTAAAAGTGAATTGAGGAGCTCAAAAAAACTGTCCAAAACTTTGATAGATTTAAACAGGAAATGGACTACCTCTTCCAACAAAGTGATAGAAAGTTCTATAAAAACGTTAATGTCAGGGTTTCTAGAAGAACCGGCAAACTTCGCTTTGTCGGTATCCCTTCTCCTGATGTTATTCTTCCTTTGCTTTGTCTGGTGAAACAGTTTCTTGAGAAAGTTATAAGAACCAAATTTGCGAACTCTCGCTTTAATAGTTCTTAAGATATTCGATAATTAATATTTGTGTTGTATGGGAAGTGTCCCTTCCCCTGGTCCTATCGAAATTTTATATAGCCTATGTTACTTTAGGGTATATTGAGATCATTCTGTGAAAATTTCCTTAAAATTGGCTTATACATACACACTTACATACATACATACATACATACATACATACATACATACATACATATATACATCCATACATACTAATTTATATATATAGATATGTATTCTTAGAATTTCTTGATCACAGTATGAATACTTTTCATACTTAACAAATCTACCATGTTTGAAATCAACATTTTTAAATGTAAATTTAACATCATATTATTTCTCTCAGTGTACATTTATATCAGAATAGAAAAAAATCATATTTTATCCATCAAATCAAATCAAATCAAAATTTAATAATAGAAAACGTGAAAGTGTTAATGTAAATCTAAATGTTGTCCAATTAATTAAATTATGTGTATTTTTTTGTGTCTGAGATCAAAGTCATCACTTTATCGTGATAATGATGTTAATGACAAACAAATTACAAAGTTAATAATGTTTCTTATATGCAAACAGATCTCCATATATATATGTTCATCATCAGACACCTTTTTTTATTATCTTTATTAAGTGAGATTAATGTTAATTATAATTTCTATAACATTTATTTCCATTTGATCATTTCTAATTTTATCACACATTTGATTTTATGATCTGTTCACACAAAATTTATTAGAAATTAAAGAAAAATTTTCAAAACTTTTAATTCGTTTGATGTCGATTAAATAAAAAGAGTTTCTCACCTATAAAAATTTAAGTTCTTTTCTTATTTTATTTTTTTCTTTGCAAATTGTTTATAAACAATTTTATTGTTTATAAACAATTTAATTGATTTTATGAATTGAGAAATATATATTTTAAGAAATCATAAATTTTGAAACGATTTGTTGATTTTATGTTGGTTTGAATTCGAAATAAATTTATTTCAAATTTTTATATTCAAATTGCATGTTTAAGTATTAAATGGACTTGAACGAATATTTTAAAGTTTTTAGATAGAAAAAGATATTTATATATTTAAATATCTGATTTTTTGTTTTTGAAACAGTTTTTGTGGCATTGAAAATTATTTATTTAGTTGAATTATTCAGTGACAAAACGCATTGTAAACGGAAATTCTTTGTCATATTTGTTAGTTTGTGGAAACAAGTGTTTTTAACATAAATTGTGTTATTTATTTTAATGTAAGTCATTAATAATAAAAATATATATATTTAATTATTTTTAGGTTCTACAGTCTAACCCGGATAATTCGAACAGGTATACTAAATAAATGTTAAAGTTAATTTGTCATAAGTATTTGTAAGAATTTCATTAATCAGATTTTAATTTTTAACTTTAAAATATATTATCATGTTATATTAACATGGTTCAATGTTGTTTTAATATTGTAAAAAATTAATTTTCATCAGTTCTGTTGTCGAAAAAACTCTTTAAACTTGAAAACTTTTCACACAATGGAAATTTAATGAAGACTTAAGAGATAAAACAGTTATATATTAACAGTTATTTCAAATGAAATAAAATCATAACTTAAACAATGTTGAATCTTTTTTATTCCTCAATAGCGAACAACATGAATGCATTTCATGAAATGCCATCGATACCCATTATCCTAAAAGTCCTATTAAATGTTAGTACACTGTAGTGATATGTAAGACTCTCCACGACGGAATTTTTGATACATTTGAACAAAGAAATGTTGAATAATTTGATTGGGATGACTTAGAGTTAACATCGCATTTATAATGAAAACAACGAAAGTGCATGAAGTAACCCATAATGATAAATCAGAATGTGATCACAATCGGCATACGTCAAGACGATATATTTGAGAGTAGTTTCTCCACTGACTTACACTGCCAGTTGTATATCGCTACTCTTAAGAGATTACTTTGCTGTATTCGAAGTAAAGTGTTCGAAGGTTGACCAGCTCTTTTTGTGGGGAGAATGATGATCTCTACATCTGGGCTCTGAACAATTGCTGAAGGTTTTAGAAGAACAGATTAGATCAGCCTTCATCTTACTTCCCCAGTCTTCTTCTCTCATTATACTATCTAGAAGGGTTTTGGGAGTTAACCTCAGTGTATGTACAAGTATCCTTGTTTGTATAAGATCTGCATCAATACCAGATCTGACTTGTTTGGTGAACTCCATTTTGGACTCACCAGACAAGTTAGCCTGAAAGGTTAGCTGTCAGTAGACGGATCTCCATCTTTACGATTGGTTAGTGATTCATCTTTTGAAATTACCCAAATCCCTACGAAATTTATTATCCAAGGATATCACTGGTGCTTACGTTCCTATTTATGTTCCTCCTGTGTCTCCTTGTTTTTTTTACTCGAAAATAGTACAGGTTCCCATTTTGCCATACTGTTGAGATAGACATTCTTCGATTTCTCCTTCTTTGTTTGGTCTGAAAGGAGATCTGGTCTTTGGTAAAATTCTCTTTTTTTTATTTATCCATTCATATGGCGCGAGGTTGCACGTTAAAAATTGAACATCTCACGCAGTAGGCGTACGAGTACTGGTCACACAACTACACATTAAAGAAGAGCTGTAAGCAATAGGTTTCTTAATACATTGACTGATCACTGCTGTCATCAAGTCCTTAAAAGTGACCCTATTCCGGTTGAAGTGCGAGTATCTCTTAAGATTCCAAGATTGCATGAAATATTTTCTTCAACTGTTGCTCAAAGTTAAGCATTGTTAGTGCAACAATTTGAAACATTTTGAAGGATGGCGGTTTTAACGCAGAAGATTAGTAGAGGCCAGTCCAGTTACAAAAGTTTATTGATGAGGAATAGGAAGCTTTATTTGACAAATATTATTAAGAGTCAAAAAGCATTGAGATACGTCCAGAAATAAGAAATTGTCTGAGATAAATGAACTGAAATCGAGTGATTAAAAATGCATTCATTAAGCTTTATCCGAATGTCCATGATGCCATGGAAACGCAACATTTAATGGGGTATGAAGTGCGTTTTCTATTTTAAGTAGTAAAGTCAGAAGATTACGAGGAACCTGCAACGAAGATATTCCATTTATATCAAGAGAGTAATCAACAAAAACGACTGGAAGTTGCAAAATTGGTCAATAAAACTATTTGGCACAAAGTGGATGGAAGTTATGATTGGAAA
>PYHX02000413.1:9784640-9835517 GCA_004302925.2 Cochliomyia hominivorax
CTTAAGTGCGTTTATAGAAAAATATTTCAAAATGGCGTTCAATAAAAATGAAATACAAATAAAGTTTTTCTGAAAAATATTTTAAATGAAGTATTAATTGTTTTGATTAAAATATTAATTACCCACAAAATATTATCTTGTTTAAAATTTTTCTTATTCCTAAAAAAATGTTATGTGCGTTTATAAGAATATGCACTAGTAGCTAGATATTCAATTCAGAGACATTCAAGTCGAAATGATTATTTATATGAGGACTGTCTAAAAATTCGTTTTACTCAGTTCATAAATGAATTTTTAAAATATGTTTATACTCGAGCTGGCCAACTTTGGAGGGTCATAAGCATCTATAAGTTCTTCGCTTGTACGCCCACAAATCAACTTTATAGCACTTCAGCTTTTCAGATAACTATAAAGATTTGAATATAATAAGGATCTCTACCATTTTTCTCTCATAATCTATTGATCAAAGTCAATATCAAGGGTATTTTCATTAAACTCTTCTAAGGAAGTTCCCATAAATATGTATTTGTTGTGTCTCAATCATTTACTTAATAAATGTTTTTCTATTCAAATTTATTGTCATTTATTTTATTTGGAAAAAATCCCACAAAAAAAATTAATTAATTTTAAAACAATTTTATTTGATTAAATATCAATTAAAAACTATAAACTATTTGAAGAAATATTTAATTGACTATGACAGTTACTATAATAGTGCTATAATAAAAAAAGTTAAAATAAATATTAATATAAAACAACAACAACAACTATAACTATAACTACGACAATAAAAACAGAAACTCTCACCTTCAGTGGCCTCTTCATTAAAATCAATAATTTCATATTTTTTCACAAATAATGGAACTGAGAAAAAAAAAAATAAGTGAAAAATATGAAAAACAATCCGATTTTAAATTTAAATATTAACACACTGTCATTCTGCTTGTCTGTCAGTTAGCAGTCATTCATGTTGTCATGTTAAGTGACAAAATAGACCTTTTAATATTTTATAAAGTCACTCAAAAATACAATCACTCTTTCACTGACATAGTCACTTGATTACGTAATGTCCTCAATACATATATAAATATAACGAGAGAGATATACTAAATGCATATCAAGCTTGGGAGGAGTGCAAAGAACCAGAGATGGAAAGTACAAATTTTAAAATTTGAAAAATTAACTGAGCAGAAGAATTAATATATCGGGCACACAGGTTAATGGGATCTATCTGAAATGGTTTGTGTCCATAAGAGGAAGCCAATTACTTTTACATCAACTGAACAAATTTGGAGATGAGAAATGATTGTGATGTGATTGGGCACGTGAGATATCTTCCACCCATACCATCAAAAGGAATTTTTCTTTCAAAGCATATAAGACGTTTACATTAAGTGAAAAATATCATACTTGAAAATCGACCATAAAGGAAAAATAGTGGGAAAGCCGAAAAATCTATAACTCCAACATATTAGTTGCGATCAGAAAAGTCTTTTGTATTGTGAACTGTTGAGATCGGGTCAGACGAACTTTGATCAGAGACACGAGGCATAATTTTCCATTATGACAACGCTCGCCTACATTGTGCAAGATCGGTTAAAAAACAATTTAAAGAGACAGCGAATGGGAAGTTTTAGTTCACTCATCTTTAAGTCCAGATATTAGCCTTTCTGGCTACAGTCCCCTCTTCCGAAAATCACCACTAATCGAAAAAACAAATCACAGAAATGATTGGATCATGTTTTTTCCGTTGTTCCTACAAGGATCACAAGACCTCAACAAAGCTCGATGTTGGTCTTTGTTGTTCACATTTCATTTGTTAACATCTCTTATAATAATTTTTGCAACAACGCCATCTATATGCTAACAGTGGTGGAGAACTTAGCTAATTTCTAATTCCCTCTATTTTTCAAAGTTAGATTTTTGTTTATTTCTTTGGTGGGAAATTGAATCAAGTCATATATTAAATATTCATAGAATCACTTTAGAGCTCTTAAATCGGATTAAGTGCAGGACTTATAAAGTATGTAAATCACATAAATTAAATAACTTCCTCCATAAATTAAAAGAGTTTAGTAAAAAATTGTTTTACAATGAATTAAAATTAATATTTTACAATGTAAAATTAATATGAAACCATCTTGATTTAACATTATAATTTGCTAGACATGCACTTAAACCATCATTTCCATTTTAATTTCAAAAAAAAGTACCATTTTATTAGTCCTGCACTAGTTACATTATTTAACTCCATCATTCCAACATCATGAGTTGAATGGGTGGACGAATATATTTTTTAAAAATGAATAAAAATCATCAAAAGAGACCAGCAGCATATATGCGGATACTGAAAACGTTTTTTATAGCAGTCTCGTTGTATATGTGATGCTAAAGAGGAGCATTGATACAAACAACAACCATACATGGGTACACGGTCAATTAACATAAAAATCCGGACCATACAAACCAAATTAAATGGGTCAATATTACACGGACACTGTGACAGAAATCCAAAAAAAAAAAAAAACTCAAGTTATTGAGTTGTGTATGTATACACGACAGGACCGGATGGACGAACAACAATATCAACATATTGACATTACATGTGTTTATTTGTTTGTAATATGTGTAAATGTATAAGTAGAGGACAATGATGCCGCCAATGATGACAATGATGTATTTATTTTTCATTAAATCCCTTTTTGGTGAATTTACATTTTTTTGTTCGTTTTCACTTTACATTATTGACTTTTGTATCTTCACATCTTTTAAATGTAATTTAATGTTTTATTGTTGTTGTTATTGTTTTTTTTAATTCTCAGTAAAAGTTAATCTTTTGTTTAAAAAATAATTTTTTTATGCAGAAATTCATCATATTTAATTTTGACATATTTTGGTCGGATTATTTTTATTTCGAAATGAGATGGTGACACCCAAAGACACCAATGAAATATTTAGTGAATTTTATGGGTTACAAATTATGATTATTGTTGTTGTTGTTTTTTTTACAAAATTACAAGGTGATTTTAAGAATAACAATAATGTAAAAATAAATTAAGTAACAAGGAAAAGTTATACATCAGTTTTTGTTATGGTCCTGATCAGATTAAGTGCAGTCTTATGAAGTATGTCACACAGTGGGTGACAGCAATAAAATCTATCATTTAGAGGTTAAAATATTTAACTGAAACATTGTTTTAGAATAAATTAAAATTAACATTTTACAAAGTTAAATCAATATGAAATCATTTTGAAATAACATTGTTTTTCAATCTCTCTTGCATCATATAGATTCTGAAGAATAAATGAAGTCAGTCTCTAATGTTCTGCAGTGAAGCCTACTAATTCAATTCTAGATCAGTTCTAATTCAGTTCTAGTGGAGTTCAAGTTCAGTTCTCGTTTAGTTATAGTTCTAGTTCAGTTCTAGTTCTAGCTCTGTTCTAACTCAGTCCAGCTCAATTCTAGTTGGGTTTTAGTTCAGTTCTAATTCAATTCTAGTTCAGTTCTATATCATTTCTAGTTTCTTTTTGTTCTCTTCGAACACATCAATATATTCCATTCCGGAATTTTTTGTTTTTGTTAACCGTTATCATTTATGACATATAATGATTTTATTATTTGAATTAAATCAACATTTCTCAAGGTTAATTTTAAATGTTTTCTATTTTGTCTTTTATAACCAATTTGTAGGTTATTTCAGCTTCGTTTTTACATTTCTTAATAAAACTATTAAAATTACATAAACTTCAATATCGCATGTCGCCCAGTTGTCCCCTAAATGACCATTAAGTAATTACATTTATTTTACATAAAATTCGATATTTTTATTATTCTTTTTTATTTTACCGTTTATAATTATTTAATTTTAAAACACTGTTTTTGTATTGATTAATTTACTTACTTATTTATTTAGTTATTCATTTATTGAATGGTCTATAAAAAACATTTTAAAAATAATAATAATATTCCATATTTTTTAACGTTTATTTTGGCCAGACGATTTCAATAATAATTTTTATCGTTGATTTCAATAAAAATTTGTATTTTTGTGTGACATTTGTCACAGTCAATTTACATTTCAAATTCATTAAAATTTGAAATTTTCTAAGTTAAGAGATTTATGTGTTTCAAATGTTTTATGTTAAAACACAAAAATGACATAAAATATATTTATGCGTCTAAAGCTTTCAGTTTCTGAAATAAAAAAAAATCAATTATAATTAGTTTCGTCATGATCCCCCACATAACACTTGAGATTTTTGAATTGTTAATCATCTAAAGATTTTGATTTTTTGTTTATAATTTTGATTTTATTTAACCCTTAAAGGGGATAGATTTTGGAAAGTTATATTTATACTGTGCCTAGACATAAGTAGATGGGTTTTTATGCTATGTATATCACCTTATATATTGAACCAATTTAAAATATACCGATCGATTCACCCGTTCAGCGCGCTAGTTTATTATGTACCCGTTAACAATACTCTCTTGGTCGCAATTTTTGGAGGTATCTTGATTAAATTTGATTTGGTTGAGCCAAAGATGAATTCTATTGAAAACGGCGATGATGGGTCTTATATTTCAGGCACCTCTCATAAAAATATTCTCCTGGAATGATTTTTTATGTCAAGAAAACTTACAATAAAAAAATTTTTTAATTAAATATGATAATAAATACTATATTAGTCCACATCAGGATCGGTCTACAAATGACCGAAGTTCCCACTGACACTCACTTCTCAAAATCACTTTAAATTGCATAAATTTCAAAAGAAATGTAAGTGCTGGAATAATATTTCGTATATTTAAGATTTTTTCAAGCAAAAAAAAAAATCTTTCCAGATTTTAAGAGGATCAGTTCCCACTTTTTATAGGTCTCATGCAAGTTCCCATTTCAAAAAAAAATATCGAATAGCATTAATCTCTTAAATATATGAGTATTATGGTCAATAAGTATGTTTTATACAAGCACAAATCCAAAAATCAAATACTTAGTGGGTGTGTACCCACCCCCCCTCACATATGCATATATTTTTATGCACAAACGATATCCATCTTTCAGGTAGCAAATGGATTAAATGAAAAATGAGGTAAAGAATGGTACAAGTAAATTTCTTATAGTAAAAGTAACATTTTACAAAGTTAATTCATTATAAAACAATTTTGATTTAACATAGAAAAATGTATTTCATATAATAACAATATGACTTGATACACTATTCAAAACACTGTCCATTTTTATCCACAAACTGTTTTTGTCTTACTGGTACCATATGGATTCTTTTGCAAAAGAATTTTTTCGGTTTCGATGAAGGAATTAATTAAGGAGACTTCTAATTTCATGTTCCGATAATAAAGCGTAGTACAATACGGGAGTATTGTATTGGTCAATAGGTCAATTTAGCTAAAACTTGCGTTTTATATAGTTTTTTATGGATCTTACAACATGTAGTCAAGCGATGTCACGATGTAAGATTATGGTTTCGCGTCTGTTCGAATATTTTGGTCTTTCATCTTGGATTGCTCTCCTTAGATACATCGGTAGTCTTTGGCATAGTTTTCCCTGTAATTAACTGAACCAATTTCAACAGCACAAATTACAAAACTCCATCTGATCCCTCCAAATACGCTGGAAAGTGATTAAGATGGCTGTTCAGGCTTTACAAATAAGTTTTTGCGCTTTAACAAAGTCACTTTTTAAGGTCTCAATTCAAGAGGATCAAATGTACTCAAAATGGGGTTCCCAGGATCGGATTTTCATAACTTGTAATGAGGTTTGGGATATACACCGATACTTTTGAAAGGAAATCTGAACCGATATAAATAATTATAAATAGAGTAATTATCTGTGAAGTCTTCCATTTCATGGGTTTACTTATTTTTTCCATGTGTAAACAGACCTTGAAATCAACAATTTTCAATGTTAATTTAACATTGAAAATTAAAATATACCAATTCATATAATTTTTTCAAAACACACGTGGTCCAAATGTCCTTTTGTATTTTTTTAGATTTAATTAAAGTCATTAAATTGTTATTAATATTTCACTCTTTTTTGCTTTGTTTAAAAATTTAATTTGCAACAACATATTTACAACAACATTACAAAATTGTCAAATATATATAGCAATTTCTTCCCCAATCTCTTCCCATTAATTCCTGTATTAATATATTTAAAGCCTTTTTAACCAAATTGATTTAAATGCCATTAAGTAAACACACATACACAAACATCACAAAAAAGGAGGAAAATTATTTAAAAAATCTTATTTTCATTAATAATTTTTCTTGCTAAAAATACATCTTGTACTACCAAAAGGCGTACGAAAGAAGAAAATTACCAAAAAAAAATTGTTTTTTCTTAAAAAGTGAAAAAGTTTAGGATAAAATATATAAAAAGACATTCATTGAAGCGGAGACACAGAGCAGCTTGTTGACTTAAATTTAAATTAAAAAAAAAAACAAACTGAAAATAACAAGTACACTCACATTGGCATAAATACACATACACACAGACACATACATATACACAAAGGATAATATAAAATGGCAAAATCTATTTAGTTGGGTGTGAACCCAAAAATGCCAGCAACAACAGTTGTTAAAGCTATAAAAAGCAGAAGGGTAAAAAATTTCTATGAAATCCCTTTAGAACGGCCAATATACCAATTAAAAACTGTTATATTTTCTCTTTATTCCTTTGAATTGGATCAGGAATATTATATTCAAAATACCTATATTTTCGCACACAAATTATATTTATAAAATACAGAGAAAGAAAAAGTTCATTGATTAATAAATTAAAATTAAGTTTTGAATCCAGAAAAAGGATTGTAAAATCTAAAAATTATCTTTAATATAAATTTTATTAATGTTTTACGTTCGTCACTTTTATTTTCAGTGTACGATATCATTTTTTGGTATTTTCTTATTTTTGTGATTAATTAGCATTTGAGGATTTAAGTGTAGAAAAAGGTACTTTTATTTCAGTTAATTTAAGTGCAAAATACCATAAATAATTTCTTAAAGTGTATTTATGTCTTATTAAAGGCTCAGTTTCATGATTTATTACATTTTAAGTCTATTGATAGCGTAAAATAATATGTCATGTCAAATTACAATTAGCTAAATATTTTCTAAGTGTAAATTCATAATTTTAAAATTCGAACAATTTAAATAAACATTTTAATTTTTATAGAAATGCAAATTATTTGAATTTACCATTAAATTCCTTACGTAAACAGGAGCAGAAATTGACACGTGAATAGGTCACGAAATTCGTGATTAGTTAAGTACTCACTTAAAAGGTCGAATGTAAAACGAACATTAAAAAAAATTTTGATATTAAATTATTTTATTTTGATTCAAAAAAATAAATGATTTTTTATACTTTGAATAAAAACTGTGCAAACTTTAATCAACATTGGATATAGTTAAAATAACATGGCACAATGTTGATTATTTTAAAGCGATTTTCAACTCATAATTTTAGAAATTATAATTTTAGATAAAAAATTCTAGTTTATTTTAGCTAAATACTCAAATGTACTTAAAATTTGGAAAAATATATTACCCAAAAGAAGTCAAAATGACTTCTTTATAAAATACTAAAATTTGTCTGAATAATTAATGTTTTTTATCAAAATTTAACATCGCAAACCTTTGAGTTTAAAACTAGATGAAACAAAAGAAGTCAAAATGACTTCCTTAGGTTATCTTTTATTCAAAAAATGTTGCCACTATATGTGATTAGCTACACTTTAGATTTTTTTGAATGCTGGAACTGGCTCTCTTTTTTCTTATCCCAGGCAGTATTCTTCTTCAATTGACCCAAAAGTCCCGTTTCGCTTCAAGTTCTCCTTGGAGCAATAAGCCACAGGAGCAATATGAAATTTCATATAATTTTTTTTTTAAGTGTATTTTTACTAAATTATTGCCTTTGACGTTCTGATCATTAGCATTTAAATAAAAAGAGACATTAACATAAGCAGCATATCCATAGCTTTTCTTTCAATTCACTTTCCTTGCTTGTGCCCAAAATAAATTACGTGGGTGGTTTAATAATTAATTTTAATTTTTCATTTTAAACTTTAATCTTTAAAATATGTTTTCATATATATTAATTTCTTTATAAATAAAGTCAGAAAACCTTTTTCATAGATTTACAGCTTTTAGCAAATTTCGTGCCATATTTGTAGACTTTTAGCAGAAAACAAATTATTTGTCAAGAAAAAATCTTGATCCTTTCAACTGACAAACCAATTTTGGTTTGGAAACAAAAAATAGTTTTTTATAATTTTTATTGAAAATATTCAATATTCTAGAAAAAGTTTTCAATATTTTATTTTATGGTTTATTTAGGATTTTAATTTTTGTTTATTACACAATACACAGTGGTCCAAACTGGTCCATAAATACCTTAGAAATAATAAACCGTGAAAAACTTATTTAAAAAATTCACTTTTTTCCAGTAAATTTCTTACCCTGCTGTTATAAAAGGTCCTTTCAACTGACAAACCAATTTTGGTTTGGAAACAAAAAATAGTTTTTTATAATTTTTATTGAAAATATTCAATATTCTAGAAAAAGTTTTCAATATTTTATTTTATGGTTTATTTAGGATTTTAATTTTTGTTTATTACACAATACACAGTGGTCCAAACTGGTCCATAAATACCTTAGAAATAATAAACCGTGAAAAACTTATTTAAAAAATTCACTTTTTTCCAGTAAATTTCTTACCCTGCTGTTATAAAAGGTTTGGCTAGCGGGAAATCGTTTCCCCTTATTTATGTATAGTCCAGAAAAAAACAGCTGTTCCCGCCTTTTTGAAAAAATCCCATTTTTTCCTCAATTTCAATTTTAAAATAATATAACTTTTTTATTAATTATTAGAATTTTTTACAGAATTCAGATAAAATATTGTAGAATTTTTTTTGGACCCAAATAGTGTCTACCAAATTAAAAAAACTAGTAAAAAACCTCAGACCAAAAAAGAGTTAAAATTTTAATTTAGTTTAAATATCTAATGAACAATAAGAGTTATCTCACACATGTAAATTTATTTTTTGTAGAGAATTATGATTATAAATATAATCAAATTAAATAATAAAATTGTTGATATTTTTAAAAAATCGTCATAAACGAGTTGACCAACTTTGGACCTTAGAACCCACTAGAAACACGTCCTTCTCCAAATCAATTGGAAACTATCTAAAAAGGGTTCATGTAAAATTTCGTTAAAAACAGTCAATAGTTTTAAAGTAACAAAATTATTTAGAAAAGCGTTTTTGGACCACTGTGCAATATTAGAGAATCTTGTCTTTAATATTATAAAGTTCAATTTTCTCCGAATGATGATGGAACGAGGCTGAACTTAGTTTATATTACTGCCATTTTTATTAACTTTATCATTCCGTGTGTAACGCTAAGAAGGAATCATCTTAGACCACATGATTTATATATATTTATATATTCTTGAATGAAATAAAAAAGTCGGAGTCGACTTAGCTATGTCCACAATAATTTACACAGCTCAATGAAATTGGACCTAAGTTTTCCAATTAAAACCAGCAAAATCGGTTCAGTACATTAACAGATATAGGCCGATATCTGGTGCATCCTCTAAGTTCAAGCGATGAAGTTGCGTAAAATTGTCTATAAGTCGCTAAATTGGAATGATAACGATCAGTTCAGTAGAAAAGAAGTTATAGCCTAAAATATATATAATATCTGTATTATATTTAAGAAAAGCGTTTATATAATGTGAGTATATGTATATATGTATATCTACGGAACCTAACGTATTTACTTCACATGCATTTGTGTTGGAGGGCAATAAAGATTCGGCATAGCCGAATATAGCATTTTTACTTGTTAAAAACTTATAATAAACGAAATATTTTAAAGACTTAAACTTAACTACAATTTAATTTGAATTATAGTTGAAAATGAAATAACATAAAAATTATATTTATTATATATAATTACACGTATTTTTAAAAATAAGGACATTTACAATAATAATATTATTTAAATTATAATTATTATAATTATAATTATAATTAAAATAATATTTTTCATATTTATAAGTATTTCTGTAAATATAATTTTGAAATGTTTATAATGAAATTAAAAAAGTTGAGTGTGTGTTTATATATTAAAATTTATGTAAAAATGACATTTATTTGTTATAAATTGTATTTTATAAATTTACTTTAAAAATATATAAAATATGAGATAAATAACCCAGTAAATATAATGAAAGATAAAAAAGCGGTATTTTGTGCATTTTTGGAAATAATTCTATATCGTATGATCGCTTGGAGATATAAGAATAAAATTTTACATTAGTATAGCTAAACTGTTTTTCAATTGATTTCGAGGATCTCAATCGTCTACCTTTACTGGAGTGTAGTGGGTAACTTTCCAAATTTGACCACCTCGGGTATGTTAATTTCTTAAAATTCGTCAAAAATTTATTGTAGATCTGAGACAAAATAAAAATGGTAAATCTCCATAAAAATACAACTGCATATGTAGTTTATATCTTATAGTATAAGAGTTATTAAAATCCAAATAAATTTATCACCCATTCTCACTCTTGTATTTTTTAGTTTGCGGACTTAATTTGGGTACCAACTATGCAAAAAAAAGATAATCCAGATTCTCTATAGAATTCTGTATGCAAGAATGCTATAGATATATGAATCCCTCAAAAAAGTTAAATCATTTTGAAATTAAAACTTTAATTTTTTTTTAAATTTTGTATTTTTTTAAAAAAGTTGGCAACATTGACTCACTGATTAAATTATATTTTCGCTTCAAAATTTATATTTCTAAATTGTTTTATATATAAGTTTTATTGGAAATCGGTATAAGACAAATTCGTTGGCAGATTTAACCATAAAACCTAATTAAACGTTTTTCAGATTTTAACAAAAAATCTTATACATATAATATTTGGTCTTATATTCAAAATTATAACTTAAATTCTGATAACTAAAAATTTGTTCTCAGATCAATCGTACCTAAACTCTAGTACAATGCAATTTCTTATCAATCGTTGTCTAGGATAAAGCCCTCTATGTGTGATATGGTGGTTTGTAACTTTGCCAATTTTCATAACTTCTATTTTCCCAGAAGTTAGAGTTGCTCCAGATTCTAAACTTTTATTAGAAACCAAATGTTCCAGAGAAGTTGATGAATGGTCTGTTGTGAGGATAATCAAAATTTCATATATATCGTTTTTTAAACAAACAATCCACTCTTTGTGTGAAGTAGTGGTGGAAAACTTAACTATTTTTTTATTCTCTTCACTTGCCCATGATATGGGGGGTGGCAGCACTAACTGTACATTCTTAGATGTCTCCTTATTGACATTCTTCATATTCATTTAGAGTCGGGTTGTCTAGAAGGCTTCTTCGATATTTTTACTTTTTTTGGAGGGTAAATGAAACATACCACATTTTCAGATAACAAATTTCTGCCAATTCGATCCTAAAATACTTAAATGGCGTGTTTTAAAGACAAGCGATGTAACCATTGCACCACAATAACATCCCGTATGATAAAATAACTGAATTTATCTCGACTTGAACACTTCTAAAACTATAAGACATTTGTAGGGAAAAATAAGGATTTTTCAAACTGTGCATTTTTTCCATTTATGTCAGAAATATGTTTTTGGTGAATTTTCAACAAATCATTATACACGAAATGGCCTTGTTTGGCAGGTTTTCCGATTAAATAGTTGCCTTTACTGCTCTCAGTCAACTGAAAAACTCCTCAGCTGTAACCGTTTAAAATTTAGTTTATGTATTTACAACCGATCAAAAGTTCTATAATTATTTTCGTGCAATTTCCAGATTATCAAAAATCATGTCGTGAAATTTAGACCATTAGTTTTGTCGACTTTCAGTAAAACTTAATAATTTGCCAAAGAGAACTTGATGGAAATCTCACCGCAGGGATTAACATATCTTATAATCTTGAACTATAATTTCAGACACACACACATATACACACGAAATTTCCGATTTTGGAAGACCGTCCACTTGTCTTCTGAACATTCTTTTACTCTTCCTAGAAAAGTTTTGTTTTTAAATCAATGAAGAGTTATAGAATTATTTCCTATTTGGAATCAGCGTGAGGATTTCACATTATCAAAAATCATGTTCCGATTCTAATTTTCTGACGTTTCCATTTCTTTTTAAAGAAAGTTAATTTAGATGAATAGAAATTTAAATTGATTCAGAAAATTAATCTCATCTACCCCCCCCCCAATAAGGGGAAGGATATATCTATTATAAAATACTGTTTTTTTGTTATTATTGTGATTTTTAATTTAAAAATGTTTGCTGCATAAAAATTATTAAATTTCTCTTTTATTGTTGTTGTTATTGTTGGGCTATAAAATTAAAAACAAAAAAAAAATTATTTCCAAATAAAATTATGATAAAAATTTGCATTTTTAAAACTTTTAAATGCTGGAAGCAATTTATTCAATAGAATTTAAATAAACACATACATACACACACGCATTCGGTAAAAGATGAGTGTTAAAATAAATCCCGGATGTGTCAATAATACAGTTTTAAATCAAAACACACACACACATACATCTACACATACATACATGCATAAATATTGTGCATATTAGTAAAATGTGTAAAAAAAACAAATAAATTATATAAATATTTATCTTTTTAAGGCGTCAGATTAAAAAAAAATATATATAAAATGTTTACATTTAACATTTGTTTATATGCTGATGGCAACAACAACAACAACAACTACACTAATAAAATCGAAAAAAATGAGAGAAAAAACGTTAATAAAAACATACACAATTATATTTATTTTAAAATTTAATATTTTTATAAAAAAAAACAACATAAATTTCATGGTTTAATGAATTACAGAAAATGTTAAATGACTGAGACAAACACCGTGAAACAATATTCATACAAATGCACATTAGAATCTACATTGTATTTCCTGATTTTTCATATCTGGTCAGATTTTCTTTTGTAAATAAAAAATTTTAAAATGCATATAAATGTACTACATTTGTATCTTTGAATAATCCAGGATGATAACTAAAAACCTGTTTTTAAAATATTTTATACCTCCTTCACAACAAGCGGTGAAGAGGGCGCATTAACTTTGTCATTCCGTATGTAAAGCTAAGAAGGAATCATCTCAGACCTCATAATATATATATGTTCTTGCATCAAATCAAAATCTAAGTCAATTCAACTATGTCCGTATGCCAGTCCGTTTGTCTGTCTGTCTGTTCTTGACACTCTCACATTCACAATAATTTGACAGATCTCAATGTTTCCATTCTTAAAATTTTTTATAATCAATATTCGTTTTGTATGGGAAGTACTCCTTTCCTTGGTCCTTAATATTATATGTATTAATTTAACGTTATTTTTTCCTCAATTCAAATAAAATTTCGTAAATTCAACTAAATATGGTATTTAAATTGAATAATATTCATCAATACAAAGAATTTATTTTTATCAATTTGAACAATGTATTATTCAAATTGAATAATATTTATTCAAATTAAACTCATTTTTATTATCGCATTCAAATAGTCATATTGACAATTTTTCGTCAATTTGAAGAATTTACAAAAAATTGAAGAAAATTTTCGTTATAATGAATAAAAGTTTCGTTGGCTGATATTTAACCTACTTTTCTTCAATACTACATCCTTTTTAGTTATATTTACATCCTTTTTTGGTTCAGTGTAGTTGGAGTATATTATATTTGTGCTGATCTTTGTACACCCTCCTTTAAATTCGACTCAGACGATGACCGTCCGTCTATCTATCAGTTTGTCTGTCCATGATAATGTTGTCAACACTTATAATTATTTTGGGTCATAGACGAACTCGAGCGACAATTTTTTCATACTTTCATCATGGTGTAGGGTGTTTTTAATTTGCAAAATATCGGTTCATGGTTTGCTATAACCCCTAAAATGGTTTTAAGCTTTTAAAAATCTTAAATATAGACCGATTTTTATCTGTTCACAGTTTTTATATGTGAAATCTCCAATTTGCTTGTTGTTCGGTGTTTTATGCAAAATATTAATGTGTCGCAATAAAACATTGAATTAAATAGTAAACAACTTAAATTATCTTCTAAACTTTGTGATTTTTTTCTCTCCTTTTTTTTTTTGCTCTAAATATAAGTCCAATAAAATATCCTTTTAAACCTTAATTTCATTTAATTTAACTACAATTTATATTTCTTAGCAAATATTTATTGAATCTCAAGAAAAAATTTTATTTATAACTTTTCTTACGACTTCAATACATTTCAACAAAATTTATGTTTCAATTTAAATCTTTTTGATTTCAAATTTATTTATTTATAATTTCTTCTTCTTCTTTGTTTTTTATTTAATTTACACAAAATTTATTTATTTAAATCAATAAAAAAAGAAATAAGAAAAAAAAGAAACAAAATAAAAAATAAAGGAAGTACGAATGCCATAGTCGTATATGCCAAATCTTCAATACCCTCTACCGCAAATTCGTGTGAAGTAAATACGTTATGTTCGTACATACACACTCACCCATACTCTCACAAAAGTATACTTTATATAAACGTTTTTCTTAAATATAACACAGGAACACTTAATGCGATATAAAATTAGTTACATTTTTTTGCTATAACTTCTTGTCCTACTGAACCGATTTCGAAACCGATTTCGATCATGTTTGGAATGGTAGTGAATATATATAACTTCATATTATGATGAAATATCATTATAATTTCTCGACATACAATTGAGAATTATACGCAAGTTCTTTGCTTGAACTTAGAGTTTGCCTCAGAAATCGGTCTATATCTTTTAATATAAAGAAACGAAACAAATACTTGGGCCAAATTTCATTGAACTTTGTCAATTTTTGTGTATGTAAGCAGGTCAACAACACACACATAGACAGATGATCAGAGTGACTTACTAAATCGACTCAGATTTTGATTTGATGCAAAAATATATACACATTATGGGTTCTGTTATGATTCCTTCTTAGTGTTACACACGTAATGACAAATTTAATATACCCACTTCATCACTTGTGCTGGTGGAGGTTATAAAAACAATTTTTGAAACATAAATATGTTTCTACATAAAAAACATATTTAACAGTAATAAATTCATATTAAATCCTTTTTAGATCAAATAGAAACAACAGCAACAACAACAAAATAATATTTGAATTTTAGTTTAAAAATGAAAAATTTATCAACTAAACAAATGAACAATTTCGACTACAATTGAATTTGAATTGAATTTGTGATAAAAATATCTCAAGGACAAAATTTTCATTTGAAAAATCAATTGAAGAACAATAATAAATAACATCATCTATTTGCATCCATTTAAATAGAAAAACACATTAATGGAGGAAGAAATCTTGGAAGCCAAAAACAGAAAAAAGAAAAGAAAATTTAACTGTAATTTGGAAGAATTGAAAAATAAATTTTTGTTTTTAATGCCAAAAGTAATTCAATGAATCAATCGATCAATAAATTTTTGGAGATTTTGTTATTTTAAAAATATAACAATTTTTTTTCAGGGAAATAGAAAATAGATTTTAAGAAAAGAATAAAATAAAGAAAGTATCGCCTGTAATGGTATTTGTTAGAGGGTTATCAGTTGTATTAACATAATCATTTAGTAGGATATAATTCAAATCGGAAACAAGTAAGAATGGTTAATTCGGCTACATCGAATTTTCAATACCCTACACCACAAATGCATGTGAAATAAATTCACGCACATTCATACACACTCACACATCTACCATGCAATATAAAAACCTCTTTTTATTATATACAACACAGGAACATCGGAATGAGGTACAATACACTTAATATCAAGGCGAATTTTTATTCTAATCTTTTTATTCTTTTCTTGAATTTAGAAGTTGTCTCAGATATCGGTCTATATCTATTAATATATTGGTTTTGAATAAAATACTTGCGAGGACTATACCAACTACTCACTGAGCTCTGTCAATTATTGTAGACATGAGCGGTCCAACAACAGATAGACGGTCATAGCTAGATCGATTCAGGTTCAGATTTGATTCAAGAATATACACATTATGATCTGAGATGATTCCATCTTAACGTTACCTATGAAATGGCAAAAATAATATACCCTCTTCACTACTTCTGGTGGTGAAGAGTACAAAAACACATTAATGGAGGAAGAATTCTTGGAAGCTGAAAGAAGTGTCATTTTTAATTTAGAACTGTAATTTGGAAGACCTAAAAATAAGACTTCGTTTTTAATGCGAAAAGTAATCAATCGATCAATAAATTTTAAAAAATTTTGTTATTTTTAAAATATAACATTTTTTTGGGGGAAATAAAAAATAGAATTAAGGAAAAGAAAATAATAAAGAAATTATCGCCTGTAACGGTATTTGTGAGAGAATTGAACAAATAAGAAAAAATGTTATAATTTATCGATGACAAAACATAATAAAAATTGTGGTAATTCCATAGAAGTAAACCGATTAATGTATTACAATGTTAATAAGATTGCGAACTGACGAAAATATGATTGAACAACAAGATGTACACACGATTACAAAAGTATACATACAAATCCTTAAACTTTAAACCACATTAGGTGAGTATTATGTGCTTGTGAAAATGTTTGTAACGTACTGAAAAATGATTTTTCTATCGCTTTTAAATATATCGATCCCCTCGCTTTATGTACTTATTTAGTGATGTCCGTTCGTCTCGGTAGCTGTCGTTGTGAACACTCTACAGATTGGAATTTCAAAAGAAATTGTGATGAAATTTTTATCTTAGATCGATTACAAGGTAGAATGCTACTTTTCTAGATCGGTCCAATATTTCAGTTATGCTCATGCTTATGAATCGATTTAACGATCTACTCGCGTTTGTTTGGTCCTCCATGTGAACATTGCCAACACTCTACTTATCGATGTTTTTATAAAAATCTTGATAAAATTTCTATATTAATCGATTGTAAAATTTCAAAATCGCTTTAATATTTCAGGTAGCTCTTGTTTGTATATCGATTTCACGATATCCGTCCGACTGGCTGTTTATTGAGAGATATGAGCACTCTATACGTTACCATTTTTTGAGAAAAGGACAAATATTGAAACTGGCCAATATTTTAGTTACTTCCCATATAAATGTTCTCCTAGAATGGAGTTTGAAGCTTTTTAAACTCATAGCTATTTAAATTATTTATTTATTAAATAATGTAACAAATTTTACAAGATTCAGTCCATCATAATCTACAGGTCTCATATAGCGGCCTCTTTTCTGAATATAACTTTAAACCGGAAAAACTCTCATATATGCGAGTATCATAGAAATATTTTGAATAAGAATGCTTTAAGCACATACAATTTATAAAATGAAATTCTACAAGGTTCGTTACAAATTTTACTTGCATGCGCCATGGTGTAGGGTATTATTATGTAGACAGTCTTAACCGGCTATTACATTCTTAATTATTTACTTTTTATTTTATTTTAAGGTTTTCTAATTAAAACAGCGTATGTCTACTTTAGTAAATGTGAGTATGCAGCATTTTTATATCCTTCACCACCACAAGTGGTGAATCGAGATATATTAATATTTTCATGTTGTGTGTAACACCATATCCCATAAAGTTTAAAAGTTATATTATCGGATCAAATCACTATTTAAGTCGATTTAGTTGTCAACATCTGTCCAGATGCCTATATCTTACCGTTCATATTTCTGTCTGTCTGCCTGTAACTGTGTCCATCTGACTGCCTGTTTATCGTTATCCAGAGAAAAACACAAATTAAAACTGGCAACTGAAAAAGTTTGTATCAAATCATATTTAACTAGAGTTTTCCATTAAGACCTGTTCTCGGAATAAGGTTTTAAGCTGAAGATTTAATTTTCAACCTTTAACTCTTTTTCGCTTGATAAAGAAATACAATATTTCCCGTTTAGACTTAAACTACCGTTCGTAAACTTTAGTAACTGTGTGTACAAAGCTGTTCATTAAAGTCCCAATAAAAGTAAAATTAATTTAATTATATGATTAATTGTTGATTTGGAATATTTATAGCGCCAGAAGTATTTAAAAACCAGCACCTTGGGGCAGAATCAAAGCAAACGGTGACTCATTAAATTTAATTTGATAATTTTCACACGTTTTGGTTTATAATATTTTTTTTCGAAGAATTACTTAATCTATTTTGTCATTATTTTGAATAACAACGATAATAATGTGAACATAAGTGACGAAAGGCGAATTATTTCTAAAACGTCAAAACGTTTCTTATTTTATTTAACAGAAGTCCACTGACTCCAAGCGATTTTTGAAATGTATGGTAAATAGTTAAATTTGAAAAAAGGAAGCATAGTTTAAGTTGGATTTCGGACTAAGCGGTAATTTTTTTTAAACAAGTATTTGACATGTAACAAAATGTTAGAACATGAAGGTAGAAAACTCCTACCTTTCCACATGGACATACTCAGAATATGTATAAAACTTGTTTATCATTTCGACTTTTTTTCATTGAATTTTGATTTGAATATTTTTAAAATTACAAGTGAACTTTTATGATAATTTACAAGAAATATCTATATAGAAAATTTTGTTTGGCTTAATAAATAAATTTTTTAATAAATTTTTATGCCAAATTTTTTTATAGATGGCCAACTGTTGAAAGTTGCCCACCACCCGTCTGATAAGTGAGAGACCTTTTTTCTTAAAAAACCAACTCAAACCAATGTTTTAAGGCTTAACTTTGCTCAAATTTAGAAAATATTTATTTTTTTTGGAATTTAACAATTTTCAATGTTAATTTAACATTGATTTTTTTCTTGGTGTGTGTTTTTGGAAAAAATAATATTAATATTAAATAATATTAATTCTTGTATCGTTGTGACAAGATTTAACTTACCATGAACTTGAAAATGTATTTAAAATGATTAATATTGCTTGAATGTTTATTTAATGGACTCACTGTAAAGCTTAAGTGGGCGTTTGCATATTATTAAAATAAAATTAAAATGTTTACCTCTAAATATGGCCAAATTTATGCAAAATATATAATTTTATGAAATTAATGCCATTTTATGACTTCAAGCTACTTAAGACGGCGCTTTATATTAATTATTCTATACATTTTTTCTTTAATCTCCCTCCAAAATTCTTAGAAACTTGTTTACAAAAAAAAAGACATAATAATTTTCAAATAAATATATTTTTGTTTGAATATTGACAAAATGGGGGAAACAAATGATCAAAAGTGAACAAATAAATATGACTTCAAATGCGTCAAATCTAAAAGAAATGAACTAAATTTTGTTGTTAAAATTTCATTATTACTTTTTAATACCCTCCACTACAAATGGTGAGGGGGATTTGTTAATTTTATCATTCCGTGTGTAACGCTGAGAAGGAATCATCTCAGACTCCATAATGTAAATATATTCTTGCATCAAATCAAAATCTGAGTCGATTTATCTTGTTGACACGCTCACTTCCACAATAATTGACAGAGTTTAATGAAAATTTGCCTGAGTATTTTTTATAGCCCTGAGAAGTTTCCTATTTAAGTTATATTTACCTCATTATTATTCCAAAAATGATCAAATTATCGGTTCAGTAGAAAAGAAGTTATAGCTAAAAATGTAGCAATTTTTATGACTCATTAAGTGTTCTTATGTTGTATTTGAGAAAACGTTTAATTATTAAACACTTTTGCAAGTGTTTGAATTTGGTGGAGGGTAATAAAGATTCGGCATTGCCGAATACAGCATTCTTACTTGTTTAAAATTTATTTAAATTTGAATAGAATTTTTAGATTTTTTCTAAAATATTAAAATATTAATTTTTGTTCTCTTTCCATTTTCCTTTTAGGTTGGTATCAATTTACAATAATAACAATTATAATTTTAATGGTAATAGATCCCCCAAAGAAGGTATTTATAGCTAAAGAATGAATGAAGTTTTTAATAAAAAATTTGCATAATATTTTTTGTTTAAAAAATACCTATAAACTTGTCGAATATATTAAAAGTCATTAAACTAATTTGGCATAATTTAATAAACCAAATTTGCATGAAGAAGCTTAAAGGGTGGTCCACAAAAAATACATGATGTATTGACTACACTAGAAATGACCATTCAAATCTTTATTAAAATATCGCATTATAGAAGATGGTAAAATAATTAACTTTATATTACGACCACGGGGACAAAATCACTCTTACGGGGACAAGATCAATATTATTTGCAGCACAAACTGGACGATCACGCGCACATGATCACATTCTCTGCAGATTTGATTTGTGTCTGGTGACCTGATTTTAATACAAATCCCTGCGCACAGCAAAATTTTTGCATTTCCATAACACCTCAGCTATAACTGTGCCAAATTTTATCCCGATACGGCTTAAGAGTTGCAGAACTAATTACAAAAAAAATAAAGATCGAAACTTCTATAAGCATAAATGTATTTTAGGGAGATTTTGAAAAATTAACATACCTGTGGTGTCCAAGTTTAGAGAGCTCCCCACTATCTCCCTGAACAGCTAGGGACTTGTAATCATTCCTATCAATGGTTCAAAAGTTATATACATATTTTCCAACAAAAAAAATATGTTTGATACCACTGTGCCACTGGAAAAACCAATCGCTATTCCCTTGGCCAATTGCAGATCTCAACTACTCTAAATCCACTCGAAAACATCTCACCTACAATCGTGTAAAATATTATTTGAATATTTCCAACAGATCA
Organism: Cochliomyia hominivorax; assembly: GCA_004302925.2. Taxonomy (NCBI): domain Eukaryota; kingdom Metazoa; phylum Arthropoda; class Insecta; order Diptera; family Calliphoridae; genus Cochliomyia; species Cochliomyia hominivorax. The sequence continues at coordinate 9,805,455 of PYHX02000413.1, forward strand.
AAAGTAACAGAACTATTTACATGAACATTTTACATAATGTAGAACTGCCTTTTATTTGGATCTAAAAATAAAAAATTTCAATTTATTTATTAGATTTTTTTTTTGGAGATTTATTTTTAGATTTTTAAACTTTAAAGTCAATGACAGATTTAAAAATAAATTTTAGGCCTAAAATAAATAAATTTTACTTTTAATATTTTTTTGATCTAAAAACATATTTTTTTAAATGTCATCTTGACAGCCAACTTTAGGTCATGTCATAATTACATCAAACAGTCTGTCATAAAAATAAAATATTTTATTCTAAAATTTCGTTAAGTCACACGTTAATTTATAATAAATTTTTAGTTATTTTTAGTGCTAAAATTATAATTTATTTCATTTTAAAATGCTTGAGAAATATTTTGAAATATTTAAAAAAAAATATTTATATTTTTTAATGAAAATATTTCTTTGGCAATTTTTCATTTTTATTGTTGTTTAAAGGTGAAAAAAAAAATGATTAAAATTTAACACTAAACACGTGTATTTAGGTGAATGTGTATACACATAAATACATATACATATAAATATGAGAAAAAACTAGTTCAACCAGTTCTAGTGTTAAATAGTTTTTGTTTTTTTTTTTTTTTTTTTTTTTTTTTTTTTTAAGCACCTGTTAATTTTTCATGTGTTTACACTCTCCACCACCGCAAGTGGTGAAGTGGGTATATTAACTTTGTCATTTCGTGTGCAACGCTTAGAAGGAATCATTTCAGACCCCAAAAAATCTGAGTCTCTGAGTTATTAGTACGCTCCCATCCACAATAATTGAAAGAACTCTATGAAATTTGGCTTGAGTACTGGTTATAGTACTGAGAAGTTCACTATTTAAAACCAATATCACTTCACTATATTAAAAGATATAGGCCGATATCTGAGACAATAATAAATGTATGTACTTCATTATCATTCCAAAAATTATCGAAATCGGTTCAGTAGCAAAAAAAGTTATAACCAAAAATATAACTTATTTTATAACTCATTAAGAATACTGAACCTCTTATATATTGTATACGTCTGTGAGTGTATTTGTGAGTGTTTTTGTACAAAACATAACATATTTACTTCACACACATTTGTGGTGGAGGGTATTGCAGATTCGTCATAGCCGAATATTGCATTCTTATTTGTTATCATTTTCTTTAAATGTTTTGAAAAAAAAAGAGAACTCGTGGGTGTTTCAAATATTATTTATCTAAAATTTTTTTAAAAGTTTGTTTGGGTTCAATTTAAAAAAAAATCTTTTTTTCTAAAAATAATAAAAATAATATTTTTTATAAATTTCTTGTCTAAATATTTTAGTTTTATGTCAAAAATTTTAATGATTTCATAAAATAAATATTTTAAGTTTTTTGTTCTTTTGTTTTGTTCATATGTTTATACCCTCTACCCCTACAAGTTATAAAGAGGGTATATTAACTTTATCATTTCGTATGTAACGCTTAGAAGGAATCATCTCAGATACCATAATGTATATATATTCTTGATCCAAAAAACATTCACAATAATAAAAATTTCTTATTAAAAACCAGCAAAATCGGTTCAGTATTTTAAAGGTTAAAGGTCGATATCTAAAACATCCTCAGAGTTCAAGCAAAAACTTTTTGTAAATCCACAAATTAGAATAAAATTTGTCCATAATATTAAGTTTTTTGTACTTCATTAATGTTCCAAAAATTATCAAAATCGGTTCAGTAGAATAAAAGTTATAGACAAAAATATAACTTATTTATTAACTCATCAAGTGTTAAGAAAAGCGTTTAAATACACGTTTGTATGTATACGTTTGTAAGTGCATCTTACACTACACCCATTAGTGATGGAGGGTATTAAAGATTCGGCATAGCCGAAAATAGCATCCTCATTTGGTTTAATATTATTAAACAAACATATTAATTTAATTTATATTTTTCTCATTTGTCTATATTTATTCAAGCATTTAAGTATTAATACATTTACATATGTACAAACACACATACATATGTCATCTTAAAAATTTGTTTAAATAATTGATTTTATAGTTAAGAGTCAACCAGTAGATTATATGATGTGTTAATTTGTCATATGAGACATAAACCTACATAAATTAATTGTCATATTTTAAGGTCGTTGTAATGATTAGAAGATGACTAATAAATGTCATGGACGTGGAGCCTCCTCGATCACGTTCAAACTTATCGTCTGATATGTCATTATATTACATTTCATGCAAATCCATTTAGCTGTACAAAAATTACAGAATTATTTTCAAAAGTATCCATTCGGGACCACTGTGCAATGTTATGATTGAAACTTACAACAAGAAGGAGCAGCTATATTCGGCAGCTGTACACTAAACCACATACATTATGCAAACATTTGCGTGAAATTTTGTATTGGTCCATACTTTCAATGGATTTTTTACATATTTAAGAACGTTTTTAAGTTAAAACCCTTTCAGGCAAAGCTATAATCGAACATAGTCCGATAATTGTCAAAATATTTAAAGACAGTTTTATATTAATCAGATTTAAAATATATATAATAAGGAATATAAACATGATGACGTTCTATAAAAATGGATTCATTTGTAAGAGTTTTATAAGCTCAACACTGTTTTTCAGGAAGGGAAAGTTATATGAAAATTTGGGAGCTATAGAAAAACATTGACCAAACATGGACCTGTTCGGATTAGTTGTGCTAAATTGTAATAATATTGGGGTTTATTTAAGTCTTCTATAAGCTTAAAAACATATCCTGGGAAGGTGCCTTATATGTGAGCCATGTCAAATAATGATCTCAGCACAATATAATTTTTTGTGTTGTGAATTTAAAACTGTAATCTACACACCGATTTGAAATTTTGAATATTATAGCCCATAACGTTTTTGGAAAACTGCTTAGGACAATAACAAACAATGTGGCCAAGCTTCATTGATTTTCGATAATTATTCTAGACATACAAATGTTTCCATTAGACCGAAAAATTCAATTTTTCACTGGAAAATTCGCTAAATATTTAATTTTTTACTAAAATAATTTTTACACCTAAAGTTCAATTTTTCATTTAAAATTCAATCTTCAAGGATCAATTGACGTAAGTGCTGAACCCCAATTACGGTTGAAAAACCTTAAATATAACTCAGTCAAGACTTATATATAAGAATCCAATATTGATTATACCAACGTATTAATTTTATTAAATTTAGCTCAAAAGGACGTTTAGAAAATCCTTGAAGGACAATTTTTATAAAATGATAATAATTCCCTCTGAAATAATCTCTCCGTAAATATACTTCAATCTAGAGACTAAACCAAGTCAAATTGTGTTTTCTGTTCAGTAGAAATCGGTTCAGATTTTCTATGAAATTCACCTTAGTAGATTCAAAAATCTCTGTAATATATAGACAATTTTTTATTAATCATTCAGGATAGTAAATGTGTCCTTTCAAAAAAATAATCCAATATCTTTAGCTGTTACATATAATTTTCCATTGTTTCAGCTCTTATTAAAGCGTCTTTTTTTTGTATTTTAATTCCGGTTAATTGGACGATTGGTCCTTCACAGCTAAGTTGGATGAAAATGCAGTTTCTTTTTTTATTTCTAATAACTCTCTTTAACATTTAAACATTTTGGCCCACTGTAAACCACAAAATTGTTTATATTTATGATCCTTTTTTGTATTTGTATTAAATTTATTTAAATACTAATAAAAACTCAAAAGAAAAAGCATTTTATCCTTTGAATTAAAATGTATTTTATAATAAAAAGGTAATTAAAACATAATGAAGCGAGTGAAATGAAAAGTAATTTAGCATTAAAATAAATAAATAAATAAATAATTCTATAGAAAATATTTTCTAAAGATTTTATTAAAAAAACTAAACTAAATAAATTTTTTTATATTTTTTTCTTTGCAAAAAAATGGTCAAGAGATGATTCCTGTGGCAAAAAGGAAAAATAACATAATTTATTTTTTTTAATTTTCATGAAGCATCTTTTAACTTAATAACGAAGTTAAAAAATTACGACAGTAATTAAATACACGATACGTAATATACTGTGTTTAGTCAGTAATTTTATGTTTAATTAATATTTTTACTTTTCTACTTTTTCATACTTCATTTTGAAGTTCAAAAAAAGTTGCTTGAAAAGTTCAAAAATGAGTTATGTAGTTTTTCCTTTTTGTCACAGAGGTAACACAAACATTTGAAAGGAGATAAAGCAATAAGTACTTTAAAACATTTTGATATCAATTGAAAATGAAGTAAATTAAATTTCACTATTTTTTGTAATAAAGAAAATAATGTTTTTTTTTATCATAAAGAAAAACTCCCAAAAACCACACAACATAATAAAAAAATCATTACATCATTGGAAACCTTACAAAAAAAGTTGAGCTTATTAAAATTAAATCAAACCTTATAAAAATGCGTAAAACCCCTAGAAATTGCTGCTAAAATAAATCAAATCCGCAGTTATAAATATTTTATTCGACACCAGGAACTCGTAAGAAAAATGTGGAGTTTTAAAAAAATAAGTTTCTCTCTTTTTAACGTTTCGGGCAACAAATCAATACACAAACGAAGAAATGGAAATCAAATAAAAAACGAAAACAAAAAAAATAGAATTTTCCTTAACCGACGCAGAAAAAGGGCGAAATACATACATTCATTATTATTCCCGTTATTTATAAACTACTTACTTATGTAGCAACCACACATACCTACACATATGCAATATATACATATGTATATGTCTGTGTATGTAATGAATATATATTTCTTTTATTATTCAATAAAAAAAATAATATTTCCATATGTATAAACATAAAAATACATAATATTTCCCTCCAAAAGCAAAAAAATGTAAAAGATATTGAGATATGGGCCAAAAACTAGAGGAAACATGTAAACGGATGGAAATGAAAATGAAAGGAAAGCAAAATGTATGGAAGGGAAAAAAGGAACAATTTAAATTTCTTTTTTTTTTTTTTTTTTTTGTGGAAAATATCCTTAAGTTATAAATGATGATATTTATGCGTAAAAATATATCGTATTTCCATTTTATAGTTAATAAATAATAAACTAAATTGTTTTACATAAATGTAGAAGTTGATGGGTGTAAAATAAGGAAAAAATTAAACTATTTGTAGAAGAAAAATGAAGAAGAGTCTAAAAGTAGACAAAGAAAAATTCAACAATAAAATTAACATTAAAAATTGTTGGCTTTAAGCAAAGTGCACAGTGGAGCAGAAGCGATATATTTTCAATAGAAAAAAATCTGCAACTTTTAATTTGCATGAACAATAACAGAGAAGTGTAGAATTAAAAGTTTTGGAACATGGACTCTCAAGATTAAATCTAATTCAGTCCTAATTCAGTTCACGTTCAGTTCTAGTTCAATTCTAGATCAGCTCCAGTTCAGTTTTAGTTCAATTCTGGTTCAGTTCTAGTTCAGTTCTGATTCAGTTGTAGTTCAGTTTTAGTTCAGTTTTAGTTCAGTTTTAGTTCAGTTCTAGTTCAGTTCTGGTTCAGTTTTAGTTCAGTTTTAGTTCAATTCTAGATCAGTTCCAGTTCAATTCTGATTCAGTTCTAGTTTAGTTTTAGTTCACTTCTAGTTCAGTTCTAGATCAGTTCCAGTTCAGTTCTAGTTCAATTCTGATTCAGTTATAGTTCACTTCTAGTTTAGCTCTAGATCAGCTCCAGTTCAGTTCTAGTTCAGTTCTAGTTCAATTCTGGTTCAGTTTTAGTTCAGTTTTAAATCAGTTCTAGTTCAGTTCTAGCTCATTTTTTTAAACTTTTTTCTTTAAATCTTTAAGACCGATATCTTAATAACATTTCAGAGAGAAATCCTTGTGAGTTTATTTCCTCGTGATACGATATATATAGTTACATATAATGATTACATTTGTTAAAAATTCTTTCGCTTTTAATTGAAAAAAAAAAATAATACAAAGTTCCTTTTTGAAATGTCGAGGTTGAAATTCCAAATATCGGTCTATAATTTTTTTCTGTACGGAACCCGAATTTCACTGCCAGCAAGTGTTGTGTTGTGTTCAATGGCCCCAGAAGTTTTGCACGTACTACAATACACTTTATTGCCACCAAGTACAGTAGACAGTAATGATCATTCCTGAATTTCCTTTTTTAATGCTTGAAAAATACTGTTACTAAAGGTTTGTATTGTTTTTTTACTTCAATGTGGTTTGATTTTAAATTACCTAAAAATATAATGTTTGACTTGAATTAAAAATTTCTTTTCACTTGAGTATTCAATTGAAATATTTCAACACTTGAAATTTTTAACTGGAAAACAATTGTTTTTACACTTGAATTGTAGAAACAATTTTTATTGGGATTAAATGGTTCCTGCACCTTCAAAAGTTTTTTTTATTATTGAATTTTATAACTAGATTATTGTCTTATACTTGAATTTTATGAATAGAATCAATTAATTAGTTTCTGCCCCATTAAAAGTTCCTATGTAAAGCTTTTCGATTTTTTTAATGCATACGAAAGTTTCACCGCTTAGACTAGGATTTGCAAAATTATACAATTTAATAATGTTCCAGTAGATGAATTTAGATTTATTCATTATCCAGAAAATAAATTTATTCGTTAAATGTTCAAAACTTAAATTTTACATAATTTTTATTTGGGATAAATATTTAATGTTTCGTCTTTATAATCGATTTTACATTACATATAAGTAAAGTCCATTTTAAAGCTCTGTTTTCCCATCGTATACATTAAAATCATTTACTCAAGTTAACATATTCAGAGAAAATTGAATGCTAAATATTTATTTACTTTACTTACTCTATAAATATACACACATATACACATACACTTATATATATGTACATACATCTAAATAAATATTATTATACGCATACACGTAGTTATTAACATAAATGTATATTATACACCAGCCCGTATACGTTTCATAAAATAATATAAATATTTATATTAAAAGTTGGTATATGAAATGTTTAGATCGATTTTTTGGTGTTTCCTTAGGAAATAAAAATTGTTAACGTTCTTATCCTTTCGTATACATACTTTACATATGTATGGAAAATTTGTAATTGATTTGCTGATGTTTCGTGTAAAAAATCGACATTATTAACCACTTTAGATATTAGAGTCATGCTTTCCTTTACATAATTCTTTTTTTACTTTTATTATATACTTTCACCTATTTCTACTACCTCCCTCTCTCCCTCCTCCCAGGATTTAAATATCATCCTTTAAATATTGTTTTATACATTTTTTCCTTACAAAATTTATTGTAGTTGTTTTGTAGTTTTGCCATTAATGAAGAAAGACAAAGAAACGAATAGAGAATTATGTATAAAATGTATAACGTCCATTTCTTCTTTAGGTCATTTATTGGGAAATTTTCTTCAATTAACAGATTATGAAAGAAAATTAAATTATTAGAAAGAGAACATAAAAAATGATTAATAAATACTTCAATTTGATAAAAATCCAATTTGTTACTTTTAATTCATCAAACAATCAGTTAATTGTGAGGTTTTTATTACAGCATTATTGTGGTATTGTGTTACCCTTAAACCTTCAATAGTTCCAATGTAAAAACCTTTATAAAAGAAAATTCTAGCCTAAAAGTCTATTAACATCAATGCTGTTATACTAAGTCAGATTAAACAAATATTTGATCTCTAAAAAAATATTCTCAATTTTTGTTTTATTTAAAAATATTGAAAAATAATAAAATAAATAAAAATTTAATAAATTTACAAAATTTTTGTTTGATCCACCAAATTATTTTATCATCTCACTTTCTGTCAAATATTAGTCTAATATGACTTTTGTAATTACATGCTGTAATATTAATATTATAACTTAAAGGAGCATGAAATATATATCCTAATGACTACAAGTAATTGTAGTTGTCCTTATAAGTCTCTATTATGTGACATTTATTGCGTGAATTAATGAATATTTAAGATATAATCGATTATTGTAATAATTCTTAAGGTTAACTTCCTTTTATTTTTTTTTTGTTATTTTATATTTTTCATCTGATATTACAATACAAATTGAATTTATGGCGTAATTCTCTTGATGAAAATTTTTTTAATAAAAAATTGAAATTAAAAGTTAAAATAGAATTGAATTAAATCGTTTGCAATGAACTTTTGACTTTTATTTCTTTAATATCGATTTATTTAATAGAAATCTAAAATGTCCCAAAAAATGTAGTTAAAATATTAATTATATAATAAACGTAAAGATTTTTTGTACCAGTTAAATGTCCTTAGTATTCCGCATATTCCGTTAAAAGCATTTAACCATATCTCAACTATTTTATGATTTACAGAACAATTTATATGTTCAATTTATATTTTCTTAACACCGATTTCCTAAATATTAACGGCATTTAGTAGTAAACATATTGAAGTTAAAGTAGCCCAAAAACTTTATCAAAATATTGGTAATTGGGGGCGTGGCATTTAACCCCATATATAATATTAGGCCCTCCTGTTTCAGCTTCTTGAATTTTGAAGGAATTGCTTTTTTACTATTTTAGTCGATGTTTAGTGAAATATAAACTTCGATACTAAAGATAATTTACTAACAAATGGAAAGTCCAAGAGTTTTCTTTAACTCCATATATACTTTTGTACCCGTTAGGACCCATATCTTTAACACTGTTCAAATTTTAATTATTTTTTTTTTTAATTTTAAAAATCGCAACATTCTTAGTTTTTATCAATAAAACTTTTGAGGATCAAAGATATTTTTTTACCAAACGGAAGGTCCAAATATCTTCTTTAATCGGAATATAACCAATTTTGTTCCTTTTTCAATTTAAGTAGAAATACACCAAAATTGTATTATTTCTCTTTAATTTTTTGTGGAATTCAAAGTTTACTGAACTGAACTTTTGACTGACAAAATAGATCAGCGATATATTACGAACAAGACAAAGGCTTTAATCACACCCATTTGGACCCATCACTTTAATATATTTTTTTTTAATTTGAAGGAAAACACTCAAACAGTTTTTAGGTTATTTTTTATTTTATTATTGAAGTTTATTTGATGAAATAACTTTGAGGGCCAAAACGTGTTAAAGACATTTTATTACCAAATGAAATATCAAAATGTTTTGTATCATTTATATGGTATTTTATGCCAAATATATTTGGGACTTATTTGTATCTGACCATTTGACAACTTTTTATCTTAAATAAAAATACTCCCCAGAACCTATTTTTTTTTTTAAATTTAGTGGTTCAGAATTGTTAAAGATGAATAGGAATTTAAGACATTTTAGTACCAAATGAAAGGTTGCAGTATCTTCTATTATTTTATTTATACTTTTAAATCAATACGAATCATCTGATCAACACTTTTCTTATTTGAAAGAAAAAGTCCCCAAATTTTTAAATTTAATTTTTTTTCAAATTTTAATTTCACTTGATTAGAACGTTTAAGGATCATGTGGAATTAAAGAAGTTTGACCACTTAAGGTAGGACCAAAATGTTTTCTTTAAAGTTACATTGACTATAAAAAATTCCGATAGGACCAGGGGCAGAAGTACGCCCCCATACAAAGCAAATATTGATAATCGAATATCTTTCACAAGGAACTGTTTAACTGTACAAAACGTAGGACGTATACAACCAGGGAGAGAAGTAGCCCATTTACAAATATGAATTTTCGGCAAGAGTCTTAAAATTTTATAGCAATTATGTTACTGCAAGACCACATCACTAGAAAAATATAGGACTATTAGGATCTACAACGCCCTAAAAAATTATTTTAGCAAAACGAGATTTGCCGGGTCTGCTAGTTTGAAATAAATTTTAATAAATTTCAATTTCAAAAAGCTCAAAAATAGGAAACGTCATTAATTGAAAAATGATTATTTGCGATTATTCATTTGAAAAAAATCTTTCAATGAAATTTAAATTCTATTTTATTTCAAACTGAAATACAATAAGAAAATATTTTATAATTATTTTCATCTACAGAGATTATTCATATAGATACATACATACATACATACATACATACATACATACATACATACATACATACATACATACATGCATACATTTTGTTTAATTATTACTGTCAATTGAATTCCAACGTCATTGTACTATAAATGGACAAATAATAAACTGAAACCATCTTAACATATTTTTTCAGAATTTTATGAATTTATTTTTCTATATTTGTATTTCAAAATTTATTTTAAAAATTATTTTAAATTATATAATTTTTTTTTTAAATTTGTTCAAATAATTCATATTGAAATTTCTGCTGTATAAAAATGGAAAGAATGAATGGATGAATGGATGACATATGCAAATGACAAATGCCTTAAACAATTTTATTAAATAAAATGTTATTATAAAACAAATAATTATAAATTAAATTTGATACACTGAAAAAAATTGATATACTAATTTTAAATATCGAATCAGAAAAAAAAACTTTTGTCTTAAATTTGAAACATAAAAATGAAACTCTATTTGAAATATCACTGCAGAATGTTTATAGTTTTGACTATAACTCTTTTCCAACTCATCCGATTTTTATGAATTTTGGTATTGAAATGAAGCACATATAACTATAAGTTGTGATCAAATTTCGTTTAAATATGATCACTTTAAGCTAGTAATTTTTATTTTAATTGAGGTTGCCTCAGATATCGGTCGATAACTTTTTGTTACAAAAACAAATATTCAGACAAATTTCATTAATTCATTATATCAGACATGTGTGTCTTTCAAACAGACAAACCCAGAAACATTTCCAATTCCACTCACTCATTTTTAACCCTTTAATTAGTTACATCTACACATTTTCACCATAATTAAATAAATCACAAATTTTGATTTTAATTGAATTTGTTCCTGCAAAATTGGTCACCTCACATCATTAATCACTGGTAATCTGTGACATTTATTTCCATTTATTATTTTTCCAACGCCCCAATATTGCTGGACACAGTTACATGTTAATGGTTTTATTTTGGCCAATATTTTGCCTAAAACGCATTAATGTATTTAATTCAATTTATCAATATTACATTTGCACATTATTTCGTAATGGATTTGTGACCATATTTAGCTCATTACCAACACTTTATTGACTTACAAGGTCCAAATACAATGTTTAATTATTATTAAAGAGACATAGATTTCAATACATTTAATTAATGCAAAATTGAAATGCAACAAACATATTGGAACCATAAATAAATTGTAATAATTAATATGTTTTACATATACGAGGGTTGGGAAAATATATATTCATATTTTTATGCTAATTTAAAGATTTTTTGGGACTAATTTCATTTAAATGGAAAAAAATATCATTCAGATGGGTCCAAAAAGGTACAGCAGTATATGTAGGGTTAAGTGAATGAAAGTGTTAAACAAATGGGTCCAAATAGTTACAAAAGTATACATGGGTTTAAAAGGTGACACTTTTGTCTTTGTGGCATTAAAATGTCTTCAACCTCTATTGGACCTCAATAGCTCTTTTATCCAATAACTAAACAATTTAAAAGAATTTTCAATTAAATTAAAATATTTTTAAGCAGAGGGATCCATAAAGGTCCTAATGTTAAAATAAGGTTAAAGTGGGCATTTTAATTCATTCTTTATTTTATAAAAATAAATTTTAAATTTAATTTCTCAAAAATTTTGAAAGTGTATTCATTTAAATTAAAATTTATTAAGTAAATGGGTCCATATAGGTACAAAAGTATTTATAGGGTTAAAAAAGCACTTTGACCTTTCTAGTTGTAGTAATATTTCTTTGATGTCACCTACCGCTTGACAGTTTTTTTTCAACGGAATTTAAACATTTCGGATAAATTTCATTAAAATTGAAAACATGTTAAACAGTTGGGTCTTAATGGGTACAAAAACATACTTAGGGTTAAAGTGGACACTTTAGCCTTGTTTGTTGGTATTAAAATTTCTTAAATCGCTTTTAACACTCAAAAACTTATATTCATTTAAATTTCAAATTTGATTCCAATTTCTTTTAAATTAAAAAGTATAAAACAGATGACTCCCAAAAGAGTCTTGACCCTTAAGAGCTTTTTTCTTAACCCCTCTTCAGTCTCTAAAATTATATTCAACTAAATTTTGAAATTTCGTATATTTTTAAACATTTTGGAATAATTTTGGCTCCAAAGTGATACAAAAGTATATATAGGGTTAAAGCGAAATCTTTAACCTTTTATTTAATAATAAAGGTCATTTAATCCTCCTTGAACCTTAAAAGTTACTTGCATCTAAATATCAAATTTGGCCAACAAAAAGTAACCGCTAAATAGGGTTAAAATATAGTTCGGGTGTATTTTTATTTAAATCGGAAAAGTGTTAAACAAATGAATCCCAATGGGTACTAAAGTATATGTGGTGTTAAAGAGCACATTTTGGCCTTTCTTTTGAAAGTTAATTTATTTTTTAATTTCTCGTGGACCTTTAAAGTTTTATTGTGCTACAACCAAAGTTTTTTTAAAATATCGCATCAGAGAAAATACCCAATAATACATCCTACGATTTCGGAAAGAATATAGCACTAACAACATAACATAGAAAAGAACACTTAATTAGAAATGATATTCCAAAAGTAATGATAATTTTTCTAAATAAATTTTCCAAAATATTTTTGTTATAAATTGACAGATATAATTAAACTTTAGCAATACACCACGCCCACATTTACTAATATTTTGATAGGACTTTTCGGCTGCTTATGATTCAATATGTTTACTATCGAATGACATAAAAGTTTTTAGATTTTTATTGATAAAAAATTAAATTTTTACTGAATAAAATATAAATGTCTGAAGAAATTTCTTTCAAGAATATTTCTTGATTGTGGGACCTTGAATTTTCTAAAATTTTATGATTTTTTCTTTTGGACAACCCTCCTATAAATCCTAATTAAATGAAATAATCATAATATATTTATTTTAACGCCAAAAATTTAAAATGATAAATAAACAAACAAATAAACTTTTTTTTTCACTTAATATTCTGACTCATGCTGTTTTTGTATATTAATATTCCTTGTCGGTTCATATTCTTATTAAAGAAATACTCGTAAACACACTTAATTTGAATTTATCTAAATACATATATAAATTTATATATATAATTTTTTTTCAAATTGACACACTTTTCATTTAGTATGAAGAAAAAAAAACTACAAAAAAGAATCAAGTATTAGAGGCAGCCAGAGGCAGAAAAATGACGTCATTTCAAGAAAAAAGGCAAATCGCTATATAATATTTTGAATATTTTTCTATTTGAATATTAAATCTGTTTATATTTGTTTAACGCCAATTTGGCAAATAAAGTTTTTTTCGGAAAAGCTTTACGATTAGCAAAATCTTTTTTAGTTTCTGCATATAAAATATTTTAGAGATGAAAAATCGAAAATTTTAAATAAAGAAGAAGAAAATAATAAAAATTTAGGCACATTTTCATAAAGATTTTCAAAGTCAAATTAGTTGTTAAAATTTTATTGTTTTATTATTTTTGAGAAAATTTAAATTTTCAATACCCCGTTTAAATGACGGGCGGGGTTTTTTCTTTTAATACTTTAATGGTCTCTCATAAATTTTAGTTAAATTTTTTTTTATTTATTCATTTGTGTTAAGTGAAAAGTATTTCATTTTCGAAAAAAATATATACAAAACCATAAATAATTCTATAATAAAATGATTTAAATAACTTTGCAGATGGTGACATTAATTTTTTGAAAAAAAAAAAAAAAAAAAAAATCAAATTTTAAAAATTAAACAAAAATTAATTAAGACCGAACATATAGTATCCTCTACCAACATGAAAGTCTGGAAAATTATAAAACAACCCTCGTAGGTTTCGATTTTATAATTTAACGTATTTAGTTAAAATATTTTCATGATCCCCACAGATATGGGAGATTTATGTCTTCTGGTTGAATTTCCGGAAGTACAAATTTTGGTACTCTTTTTCTTGGTTCTGTAAATCTAAAAGTACGAATTTGTTTCACAATACCAACATTTTTAGAAGTATGTAATTTAAAGTGTCTTCGGAAAGTACGTTTACGATCATTTATGAACCGATCTTCAATTTAAACTATTATAAGATTTATTTGCGGCAAATTCAATTAAAATATTTTCAATTATGTGATTTTTATGATTTCTGACCGAATTTCGGAATTCGGATTGTATGGGAGCTTAGCTAATTTATAGACCGATCTATTGGAAAATTGGCAGAGGAACTAGTACAAAATTAAGTTGTGTAAAATTTCATAAAAATCGGAGATTTTTTAAGATTTTGCACTTTGAAGAAACTTTTGTAAGTGTAGGATGGCAGGATGATTTAAGGTCCGATCTTCCCGAAATTTGGACTAATACAAGATTAAATTACCCTAAATGTAATTAAAAGATCTTCACATCTCTGATTTAAACAATTGTTTTTGAGATTTTTCACTTTAAATGATTTTCAGAAATGGATCTCTATGAAAGCTACGGTCATTTATGTGGGAGTTACGTCTATTATTGGATCGATCTTTTGTATATTTGTAAATTTGGACTTAGTAAGATTTATTTGTACTATATGTAATTCAAAAATGATCACATCTGTCAATTTTATGATTTTTCGAGATTTTTTCACTTTAAATTGATTTTAGGAGGAGGGCCTGTGTGGGACCTACAATCATTTGGGGACCGGTCTTCTGGAAATTTGGCAATTAGGACAACTGAAAGATTAATTTGTGCCAAATTTAATTAAAAATTATTCACATCTGTGATTTTTATTAAAACCACTTTTTCGGGAGGACATTCGTAAAAAAGTATTTAAAATTTTAGGCCGAATTTGACCAATTTCATCAAGATATTTATAAAATTTCGAACTATTGAGCAGAAGAAATTCTTTTAAATTTATGTATTATAATTGGCAATGGGTCTAAACACACCTTTGTCAAAAAGAATCTTTTTAAATATCTTTTTATTATAATATTTTTAAATTTGCAAATTTAAGATGCCAATAACTCGAAAACTATAGGAAACCAGGTCTTTTTAAGAGCTTAAGATTCTAAGAAACTTTTGTATGCAGTTAAGAAAATCCAATTTGCTCCCCTATAACTCAGCCCATGTAGCCCCATGGGATACGAATTCCAAAGTTATTAACCCCATTGTGCTAATATTGTGAGAAATTTTATGAAAATTCTTTTAACCAACAAAAAGTTATAGTTTTATTTAAAAGATTATTCCTCACTGTATAGTGTTCACAAGTTTTATATGGGCAGCCAGATGAACAGACGGACCCGAAAAAAAACTATTTCTGAGTCGTTTGGTTTACTTAAATATGAATGTAATACCCCGCTTCATTAATATGTTATAAACATCAGCATCATGTCATAATACCCCAACTTTCACTGATGGTGTAGGGTTTACTAAACAAGTGGTTGTCCATAATTTTCCCCCTTTTTAAAGACTTGTGCCAAAACAAATATGACTAAATCGTTTTGAAATATTTTTTTAAATTTGTACTTAATTTTATAGTCAATACAATTTTCTAAAAATTAAAATAAAAAAAGTTTTATTTTTATCGATTCTTTTTTTGGCAAAATATCAATCGGTCTATATGATCTATAAAATAACTCATTTTTTCAAAACAATAATTGGTTTTGTCTGATATTTCCATATTTCTAATTATTTCAATATTTTTTTAAGTTTTTTTTTTGCTTTTGTTTTTGTAATTATTAGAAGTTTTTACCAAATTAACCAGACACTTTTCTTAACATAAAATTTTATTCAGATTCGCTTGAGCTGGTGCGACTGATAATCTGACAGGCGCTTGAAATAATAAAAAATAATAAAATAATAAAAATAATAATAAATAATTAATTATGTCTGTGCTGCTGGTTACAAACATCAACAAATGTGTGTATTTCTCATGTAGAGGCGTCAATTTTGGGGTCTGTCTTATTGTTGAAAAAATTTCAAATTAAAAAAAAAAATTAAATATTTAATGAAATTTCTCACAATTTTTGTAATTAAAAATATGCACAAAACATTCAAATAAAATTTATTAAAAATTTTAAATAATTAATTGTCTAAACAGGAAACAAATTAAAATTAAATGTTTTTTTTTAATAATGAAACAAAAAATGTCTAAGATTATTTGATAATACAATGTACAGCAAATGGGTTACAGTGAAAAAGAAAACAATGTAAAATTAACATTGATAATTGTTGTTTTAAAATTATATACATTTGCGGATTTTTAATAAATTCAAATCACACTCGGCACAGTGAGACAGAATTGATTTTTCTTTTGGAAATAAATCCGTAACTTACGATCGGTTTAATGGCTTGCGAAATTCTCAACAACAATAGTTTAATTCCCATAGCAGCTCTATAGAGGGAGTTATGGGGGAACAAATTGGGGCACGTCGAAATTATTTTAAGACTGAGTTCAATACTTCTATTCAATCCAAAAATAAATAATGATTGATTTAAAAAGCAAAACATTTCAATTTTCGTTTTTTCCCGAAAAACTGTCATTTTCATTTATTTCTCCAGATGTAATATCTTTTTAAGACATGCAAATATGAAATTTATAATTTTTTAAAGAATTTTTTCTATAAAAAATTCTAATTCAAATTTTGTATTAAAGGAACCCTGCAGCGTTAAGTCCAGAACCCCTCGAATTTTAAAAACACAATTTTGTTCTTAATCATATGGAAGGTCTGGAAATAAATTTGGACTCTATGGAACAAAATTTAAAAAAGAATACATTTTGGAATTTTTTTGTAACTTTTTTTGGGAGTTCACGCTATAGCGAATGGCATTAGTGCTTTGCAGAGAAAAAAAACGCTTAAATTAGCGCTCGGTTCTGGATCTATTATGCTGAACAAAAAAATTATGCTTGTAATGATTACAATTTGAAGGGAATATGTTGTGATTGTATTTTCACAAAATTATGTTTGTGCTACAATCATACTATAGTCAATAACATAAATGAGTCGAATATCTGCTTAGTGTGCCAATATTTAAATAATTTACTTTTAAATAATTAAAAATATATTATTTGGTTGTGACGAGTCTTTAACACCTTCTACCCCATGATTTTCTTAGATATCGTTCTATAGCATTTTAAGTAACATTTCGATTTTGCCGGTGAAAAAAGCGATCACATATAGACACAATTTGTGGTGTTGATGGGTTTTAAAAAAATGCTAATTTTTTTTAAATATTTTCTTCTTAATCCCTTTCCCAACGAATTCCCCTTTAAAAATGATTCCGAAAAAAATCAGTTCACTTTAATCTAAAAGAAATCTGTTTACTTCTGTGACATTAACTTGGTCACATCTTTACCGTCATTTTATTTTGTCTTTTTTTCCAAAGTAAATAAAACGTAAAAGTTTCTTTCCAAGAGAGTGGAGAAAAAAAAAGTTCAAATAAAAACTAAAGTAAAAGTCAAATAATGTGTATTTAATGCAAATAAAATGTATTTGTAAGATGATTGTAATTGTGATCATGAACATTACGATTATGATGATCATCATCGTGATGATGATGATGATGATGATGATGTCAATGATGATAATAGTGACTTAACTATAAATGTGCATGAATACCTAATGGGAATATAAATTAAATGTATATATTTTTTTCTGGATATAACCCCTTTTTAAAGTTTCTTGTTTAAATTGTTATTTATTTTGGCTTTAAAATAAAAGTTTTCAAATAAACTTTTTGCTGTCATTAAACACCTCACACGTATTGTGACTGTAACATTTGCTAGATATTCAAATAGTAGATACATATAAACACACTGTAAGTAGCACAGTGTATACAAATCGTAAATCTGTTACTTTTGAACCATAAGAGATATCTGACATGGTCAGAGTTATGGAGTTTTTTAGTTGATTCGGAGGAAAGCAAGCCTTTATGTACTCAGAGGCGTATTCAGCGACCCTGTTAAGTGGAGCACCTGGGATATGTAGACAAACATGTTTGCCCAAATTGAATTGAGAGAAAAGGAAAATTGTATTTAGACAGTTCTTGTTAATATCTACATAAAATACGCTTAGTTTGGGAGATCAATTTTTAGCCCTGCTTAATTTTAGTTGTTTTTTTAGATAGCGGACTTACAGTTTGTCCTAACATTTTTTTTAAAATATGCGCCAGATTCTCTATAAAATTCTTAAAAATATTGGTGAAACAACTGTGTAAATATAAGCATCCGTTAAAAAGTTATATTAATCTGATGTTGGAACTTTAAAAAATTTATATTTTTTAGAGATTTTTTACAAAAAGGTGGCAACATTTGTGACTTATAAAACTATTCTATTGTACTTAAAAATATAATTAATGTGTTTAATAATTTTTTTATTGTTTTATAAAGAACTCTTAATGGGAATGTATCTAAACTAAATCCGAATGCCATTGGGGCAGAGACATGCCCATAAGTTGGTCCATTGTTCCATTTTTGGAAAAAAAAAATATTAATCACTTTTTAATTTTCCTTCATATATAGCTACATATGTAAGGTAAACACCCTAAAAGTATTTTCTGCCGCACGGCCCTTATAATGAGAGGGCGATCATTTAAGTGAAAAAAATCTACTTTTTTAAACATTATTTATACAGATTAAAATTTGGGTATTTTTGTATCGAAAGTTGGGAATTGTTTTAATTCTCTGAATCGGGGATAAGTTAATATAAATCGTATTGAAATTTCAAATTAATGTCGTCATTGGTTTCAATTTTATTAAAATTTAAATATGAATTTAAATTAAAAAACAATAAATAAATTAAATTTGAAGTTATTAATGAATCTTTGACATCAAATTGCGTTCAATTTTCAGTTTCTTTAAAAATTGTAAATCTGTAAGTTCTCACATTTTCAAAAATACCAAATATATGTGTGAGAAGTTTATTCCATGTCTGAAAATCCACACTGAAAAACCTACCTCAGCTCTGACTTTGTGAAATTTCATTAAGTTATCTTTAATGGTTCAAGTGTTACAGAATTATTTCAATAATAATCGATTTGGATACACTGTGCTTAGATACATTCACATTGTCATTGTACTTGGATGACAAGAAAATAAAAAAAAATAAATAAAAAACTTATAGATACTTTTACATTTATTATGTATGAATATATGTATGTGTGTTTATTTATGTCTAAATATTTGTATTCACTTACTGAAGAGTGAGTGCGTATTTATTTCAAATTTAAATTGTATTTAACTTTTTCTAATTTTTTTGTTTTCTTCCTCATTCATATTCATTCATTCATTCAGTTTTATTTTTTCTTTTCTTCTAATATTTAAACAAGTGTCAGTTTATAACATGTTGTACGACGACTGAGTATTTTTCGTTTTTTTGTATATTTAACAATTTATTTGCCTTTTTATTATTTTTTCTTATTTACTTTTATTAAAATTTTTATTTTCTATCTTGCGCCTTCCTTTCTTTGAATCCGCTGTGCTCTTGTAAAATTGTTGTTTTTTCCTTTTTTTGCTTGAATTTTATTTATTTTGTCGCATTTTAAGCGGAGAATGGAAAAACTCGAAGCAAAATCTTTATTTACAAATGAAGTTAATTTTTAATCTTCATTTGCGAAGATTAAAAAAAATAAAACTCTTCTCTTTCGTTTAAAATTCATTTTATCCTTCTTTCAAAAATGCGAAATAGTTGAAAAGAAAACAATAGAACAAAAAAAGAAAATAAAAAATGTGCTTGGACATACACAAACCAAGTTTCTGGAAGCAATAAAACTTTTTGTATTAAAAAAAAATTAAATTTAAAAATTAAATTAAATTTAAATTAAAAAATTAAATTAAAAAATGCAACAACAAAAACACACAAAAAATCATACAACTAAAGTCCATACATACAAATCTAGTAAAAGAACAAACATTCACTTTTCAGCTTAATAAAAAACATTCTTGACTGCTACACACGACTCAAAACTATTTGCGCCAATTATTCATTTTTAAACTCTTTTTCTGGATTTCAATTTTATTTGTATTATTCTTTTTAAAAATTTGACCCTTTTCAGAGAGCGAAAAAAATAAAACTCTTTTTTTTTAATTAAAATTAAACTCTTAAAAAGATCCAATCTTACGAAGAGTAAAAAAAGAGTCGAAAACCGTACCTTGAATTTAATGTAAGTTTTATGAGTAAATACATTAAATGTTAAGAAGGTTGCACAAAAAAAGAGCTGAACATGTTAAGTATATTTTTTACTTAAAAACGTTATAAAACTGTAACAAAATCTTTTCCAACAAAAGTTTTAATCACATGAGGATTTGTATTTCAATTGAAACTGTAACCAGTCTAATTAGGGAAAGTAATAGATCTTAAAATCTTGAATTGAATTAAATTGAAAAAAAGTTTAGGATTTTGGTTTAAAACGATTGAATTTAAAATAAAAAAATTTTCAATTTTTTTCTATTTTGGTTCAGATTTACTTTTAAATGGATTCCTAAATGTAAAAAAATACATGCAATATGAACATGAATGTTATACTTGATTGTGTCGATTCTTCAATATCCTCCACTATATGGGAATACAGATTTCCTAACGTACTTAACCGGTTTTGACAAATTAACTGATTAAGGCAATAAGTTTGGATGTGAGCGTGCTAATAACGGAAAGATGGACGGACATCGGGAAAATCGACTCAAATTTGATCCAAGTTTATACCGAGAAATAATATTTTTTAAACAGATAAAAAAATTATTTAATTCTGAATAAGAATAACTTATGGATAGAAAATTAATGTTCAGCTTTATCACATTGGGTCAGATTTCCCTTTAATTCCAATAGTTATGTAACTTAAAAAAATGCAAGATCACTTTCTGATGTTGGCATCCTGAATGGTTCCAAAAAATTGTTTTATGTATTGCTGAGATTCTCACACATTATTTGGTATGACTTTTTGTATATTTTTGAAAAAATCTGAATTGATAGAGAAAAACTGAAAATATTGCCCCACTGTCTTGTTTTGAATATATCCACTTATACATATGTATGAGACATGCTTTAAAAATACCGAAATATATTGAAAAATATTTTCGGCTGGATTTGATTTCAAAGCCTATTTTCATTGAGGGATTTAACACCTGTTCGGTGGAAAACAGTGGAAAACAAAAATGAGGAAACAAAGATCCCTTCAATAAAGGAACATAATGAAATGCTAAGTCATCGGAGATACCATCCCAACTTCAATATTACACAATTGGAGTTACCGCCGAGGCATGTAAGAAAGGATATTCGTATGTACGAACATAGTATACAAAGATATATGCAAGATCCTTTGGATCAAAATTCGTATACGACAGCTTTAAACAATATTCACAGTGACGCCTCAAATTCCGCGGTTTCAAGTTACCGTATGAATGTCGTGCTAGGAGGCCGCCCACAGCCCATTGCAGACAATGAACGGAATTTAACGCGATCAGCAAGAGTAGTTCTGGCACAATTGAGATCGGGATGGAGCAATAGGCTCAATGCCTTCTGGTCACGTATTGACCATGCCATCCCAAACCTATGTCCTGCATGTGGTCAAGGACCACATGATACACGACATCTATTCAACTGCAAGTCCAATCCAACCTCACTTTGTCCTGAAGATCTTTGGACACAACCAGTCGAGATTGCCAGATTCCTAGGTCTGGAGTTGAGCAACAGCATTAACCAAAATTGATTGATAAATGTACTATTTATTTCCAGCTATTACAACAACACCTGTTCCCTTGTATATACATCTTCACGGTTGAACACAGAAACAAAAAGTGTTTGATTCGAATTAAAAATAAACCGAAGTGAAAACCAAAATAAACATCGTGCATTATAATTATACAACCATTTCTTGTGCTTCCGATTTTTTGGTTTTACAAGATTTTCATCCAGTGTAAAACCATAAAATCATAACTAAAACAATGTTGATTCAATGTCTATTTTAAATCGTTTTTGTTGGATTTTTAAACGTTCTTTAGTTTAAATGTTATAAAAATGTTTGTATGTTTATTTATTTTCATCATAACGATAATTGTTAGCAACATGTTTCTAATTATATAGCAACATGTTGCTAAATGACAAATGTTTACTTTTTTCTATAAACATTCTAATAAAAACAACAAAAATAACATAAATGTTTACGCAAACAACATAAAAGTTCTTTTTAATGTTAAATATCACAAATAAGAGAAATAGTGCTTTAAACATTATTTAAGTATGTAAACACAAGAAGAAAATAATAAAAACAAAAAATATTCTCCCTAAATAATTTATTAGCTTAGGTCGTGGTCTTGGCTACCCAACATTACAACACAACGCCAACACCAACAACAACAATAAACACATGGTCGACTAAAAGACTACAAGATATTAATAGGAACAAGAACAAGCACAAGAAGAAAATACAAACTTAGTTTCACCTATAAATTGTAATAACAACTGTGTAGTAGTTAATGTATAATGTGTATGTGTGTGTTTGAGTAACTTGTAATATCGCCTATATGACCCGATTATTTACCAAATATACAAGAAAACAAACTTTATTTATATATAAAATATTTAATGGATTTTTACCAGAAACAATTTCCCTTTCAATATCATGTGTTAACATGTCTTTTTATACCCTACACCACTATAAGTGGTTGGGGTTATTATGTGTTACCACCACCTTTGAGAATACCGTTCGACTCAGCATCACTTTCTCAGTTATTATGACGATGTCTGTCTATCTGGCCAGCAGGCCAGACTTTGTATAAATATAAAGCGATTTTAAAGAATTTTTGTACAAATTATCAATCAATCCATTATTTCCCATAGGTCCCATACAGATCCCCTTTCCATATATCACTTTGAAGGGCTTAAATCTCACACATACGTTGGTATTGTAATAACAATTGATCAAATCAAGACAAATATAAGGAAAAATCGATGTGCGAAAATTTAAGAAGGTCGATCCATAATTTCTTCTACCTACCATGTAAGGCCCGAAGAAGGGATCCTTAAAGAATACTCTTATCTCATATAGAATTCAGTATCTGTATAAAATACTGTTCTCCTAAGCACAAATTAAAATATACCTTTATGCGTGGGTGGTTCATTAATTTTTGGTAGATACCAAAAATTTAGTAGTCGGTCTTGACCGACATAAACTTCTTACTTGTTTTTTGTTACTCCATATAGATTTAATTCTAGATGTCTGTCCGTTAGATAAGTTCGTTGTT
The DNA here is from genome assembly GCA_004302925.2 of Cochliomyia hominivorax. Classification (NCBI taxonomy): domain Eukaryota; kingdom Metazoa; phylum Arthropoda; class Insecta; order Diptera; family Calliphoridae; genus Cochliomyia; species Cochliomyia hominivorax. The sequence continues at coordinate 9,828,735 of PYHX02000413.1, forward strand.
TTTTTTTTTTTTTTATATTTCGGTGAGTGTGTGTGTGTGTTTATGTAAGTTTTTAAAGAGAGTGAGAGATGGAGAGTATTTTATTTAGGGACCAAATGTAAAGAGGGATGAAGATTTACAAAGAAAACCCATCAATATTTATTGTATTCTAAAGCTAAAGACAAAGTAAATACAAACAACTGTAATAACAATAATAACAACAACAAACTGAACAACAGCAACAATAACGAAATATCGACCACAGCAGCAACTCACCGGTATTGTTGCCAGATTTGTTTTATCGACATTTTCAGATATAATGGGCAAAAATTCATTTTAACTTAAATTTTTCAAAGAAATAAACTTTAACTTCCTGAATTAAAATTTATTTAGAAATAAAGGGTGGTCCAACCTACAAATCGCTTTAACTTTTGTTGGAATTTAAACTTGTCAGCCTGTTAATTTATATCTTATCCGGATCGTGAGATGTTCAACTTTAGCACTATACTGATTTAGGAAACTTTTTCATGGCCTTACACATTCGTTGGAGCCCGACTTTTATTACCCTAAAAGATCTGATATCATGCAAAGATCTGACTTTTACGAATTATATCCTGAAAATTATGTATTTTAATAAAAAATCTGGACCCCGCCCAAATTAAGCAGTATTTTGAGTCGAATTTCAGCTAAATTGATTTCTATATGTTAACGATTGAAATTTATTAAAAGTTTGGAAATCGGTTTAAATAAAAAATGAACTTTGACACCATTAAAATAATGACTTTAAATTTGGGTGTGTTTTCATTCAAGTAGAAAAAGTGTTCAACTGTCTGATCCAAATAGGATTAAAAGTTTATATGAAGAGAAAGTCTCTTAAAAAATTCTGAACCATTGAACTTTTAATTTCATAAAAATTTAGGACTTAGGAAAAAATTCAATAACATCGAGGTTATTCAACTGAAAGCATAAATATATTTAGATACTCCCACCTGGAATACACTCAGATAAATATGAAATTATAACCGCTGAAAATGTTGAATTGCTAAAATTCTGGAATTAAATCAATAAAAATTAAATTAACCTCTGAAATGCAAATGAATCCGTAATTAAATCTTTATAAATAATGTTTTTTTTTAAACTGTAATTTCAAATACACTTCACTTCCAGTAACTTATTTTAAAGCTGATATCGTTTGGTACAATTCCAAAAATTCTTATAATTTCCAAAAATTTCATACTTCTTGGTATCTTTGCTAAAAACCACTAAAATCATCGACATATTCTACAGTCTTTATTTTTGGTGATCACGTAAATCTATCTTTATATTTGTAAAGTGTACTCTTTTTTGTCCTTCAACACTTCTTCCTTTACATTTTTAACGCGTTTGTTCTTTGGTTCGTACGTCTCGGTTATTTAAATGACAATGATACACATACGATAATCATGACGTGATGGTGTCATCGTCATTATTATAATTCTTATTGCGATGTTGTAGTTGCTGTTGTTGTCGCCAATACACACGTTCGTGCTTCTCAATTGTTTTTTTTTGTCTGTTTTTTTTTATTTTATTACATATAGGAATCCCAAAAATACGAAAAATGTGTAGAACTACATAAAAAACAGACGCACACACACACACAATTACATTTATTCACTGTAATCTTTAGGAATTGTGTCGAATATTTAGTACGCCACCTCTGCTACTATCGCGTCGTCACCACTGACTGGCTGGCTGCCTTCCTTGTCATTTGCCATCAACACTATTCATCAAAAGCGCCATCAAAGCTAAACCAAACAAACCACCAACCAAACCGATATGTAGAAACAAACTCATAGACACGTATTTTACATCATGATTACAATGAAGTTGATGATGATAATGAAGTTGATAATGATGACGATATTCTTATATTTAATATAGTTGTTGCTATTTATTGTTGTTGTTATTTAATGAAAATGATAATGTTGTTGTTGGCTGAGGTATCGTTATAATAAGTTTAAAATTTACTCATTGTTGTGGCATTACAAACACTTTGGCAAACAAACACCATAATGACCACCATCACCACCACCTCCAACAACTACAACAACCAACCAACTACAACAACATTAAACATCATGCGAATTATCTAAAGTAGGAAGGAAGAACCAAACGCACAAGCAGACAAATTGCTATAAAGATAATGATTACGACTGCAATGATGATGATGATAATAATAATGATGTTATTTATTTTATGGTTCGTTGAAGAAATGTTAAAATAAGTGTGTTCGTTGTTCACGACTACCTCAACCTCATTTCAATTGAGTCCCTCTTCACGTTTCAGTACCTTGTTCGGTATTTTTTTTATCTCCTGCTCCACTTAACTATCTGAACTCCCCCCAAAAAAAATGTATCCATTCATTCATCCCTACATCCATCTCTGTTCCATCTACAGTTAGATAAAAATAAACATTGAAAACGTTTCACTGTCATTTAACGTGTGGTTTATTACAACAAAATTTGCTGCTTGTTTTAGACAATTTGTTGTTGTCGTTGTTGTTGTACTTTATACGTTTTTCCGCAAATAAATTTTCTTTTTATTGTTAAAGTCAATATTTTATTGTTGTAGTCTGGGTATTTTCTAACCCTGTAGTTTTAAGTTGGCCATAAACCCTGAAGGCGACATTCAAATTCCTTTGGATTCTGTCACATGATATACCTGTATTCAACCATTTGATCGCCTCCAGATGTATTGTAGGGAGATAGTAAAAAGCCTCAGCCACCAAAAGTATCGTAGGGAGCCAGTGAAATCGTTCCCCACTACCACAATATTGGTAATTAAGGGATGATCGCCACAAGGTTGTCACAAACAGACTGTACGTCCACATCTATCGTGTATCATAAAGAGACAATTAAGGAGACAATAGGCTTCCCCTAGTATAAGCCACATATAAAATACAATATATAACCATGATGTTCTTTTTGAGGCTATCGGATGTCTGGTTAAAGGCTGTCACCAATATTGCTGGGTATCATTATAGTTTTTTCTGAGGTCATATATCCTTAAAAACAATCAAATTCCTTATGAATACCATCACATGTTACTCCATAATCCGTTCATCATCACATCGATGACCACATAGTCGTCACTAGGTATATCAAATGACAATACTCAACTTGTATGTGTTCCCATGATTAATTGCCATCAAGTGTAGCCTAAGGGGAAAAAGGAGTTAGAAGCATTAAGTTCAAAAACTTATTGTTACAAGATGTAACAAAGGGATGTATGGTGAAGAGACTATAGAGGGGGTAATATGTTATATGATAAAATAACTAGGGGGCTTAATAAAGTGAAAAGTGGCGTCGCTTATTAGAATGTCGGATGATTAGTTCGAGGCTGTCATCAGAATTTACTGGAGAGTTCATTTGCCTTACAGTTTTGAGATGGCAACAGATCCTGAAATAACTTTCAAATTTCCCCTGTAGAAAGTCGTACCCTAATGCGTTCATCCATCCCACAGGGTGTATCGTAAGTAGAGAGTAAGTGTGCCTGTTGCATATTGAGAAAAGATTATTGAAACCACAATAGCTTACATCGGAAAATGGAATCAATTGTGGTGCATTTTTTGTCGGTTAAAAATTTCGAGACAGTTTTCAAAAACTGCTGGACATTGTATCTGCTAAGTGAGAGTATTTCTGTGTTTGTATCTAAATGTATTTATGTATGTGTCATATTGTATTTAGTACAAATTTGATTGTATTATTTTGTATTCATTTAATGGGACAAACCTTCAAATTTAAACATAAAAGTAATACTTATTATGTATGTATAAATGTACATATGTATGTGTTTTATTATATCATTTTTAATTTTCTTTCTTTTCTCCTTTTTTATCGTTATTTTTATCCATAACTTAACTTAATCAATTGGGCATTAGAAAGCAAACTCATCCCAGTTTTATATTTTTTATTTTTGTTGGCAAAACTTCTTTCTTTTTTTCAATTTGTATGCGAAATTTATAGCAGATACTATAAAATTTAGATTATATTAACAGGAAACTAATATGAACGATTTTGGAATGACTGAATACTGAATTAAATAATAAATTTTATTTAAGTTACATTTCAATGATTTTGAAATTTTGGGGGAGGGGAGCGATTGTGAGACTGTTTCAGAGTGATCGCGTAGATGTTTGAAATGCTGTTCAATTTAAATATAACACAAGAAATATCTGGAAACATGACTGCTATCATTTTTATGATTGTCATGTTCCAAATCAAAAAAAAAAACTATGAAGTTCCATGAATAGCAATTTACGAAAAAGTTTCAATTTTAAAGTGATTTTAAAGCATTGTAATGGAGAAAGGGCGTAATATTCTGTGGGAATGAATTTTTTTCTGAATTATAGATTGTATGCATAAAAACAATTCAATATAAAATTAACATTGCAAATGTTGATTGGCTGACTTTTAAGATATTGAACATAATTATGAAATGTAGTTTTTGACGCTGCGTTTTTAATAATAATAATAATAATAATAATAATAATAATCTATTAATTACAGCTGAAGTGTTGTTGAGATAATTTCGAGGAAAATAGTCTCTTAGTTTGTAAGGAAAGTAGTAGGTGGCCTTCAAAAGTTGGACGTTTATGAAATGCAAGTTTTTTTTATTAAAAGATGTAGTGTGTCCAAATCGATTTTTTAAATAATTATGAAACTTTTTAATCGCTAAAGACATCTGCCTATGTCGTCAGGGGCATATCCAAAATTGGCCACCTCAGCTATGTTGACTTTTCAAAACTTTGCCAAAAATTCATTTATGAATTAACACGACTGACAAGTGTTAAAGGACATTTTGCAAATACTCAACTGTAATTGTGTTCAATTAAATTCATATATATCCTACAGTTCAAAAGTTACGGAATTACTTGTTACATTAGAAATTTTATTAACTTTTTATGTTTTAACTACTCTGAGAAATTTAAAAATTATTAACATTGTGCAATATTATTTTAACTCTAATAAATGCTGATTTAAAGCAGGTTTATTTTTTCCCTCTTGAAACCTCCATTAAAAAGAAATTAAAGTTTGGCATTAATTAATAAATAGAGTTCAATGACCTAATCAAAAAGTAATTAATTAGGCTCTAGAAGTCTTAGTCAAGGAACATTTGTTTCTAAACTGTTAATTATTTTCCTTCTCTAAGAAATTTAAAAATGATTAACATTGTCCAATATTCTTTTAACTATAACGAATGATGTTTTAAATATTTTATATACATTTTCTAAAGTAAAAATCGTTTTACTTGGGAGTCAATGTCAATTTTGTATTAAGCTTGGAGGTGAAACTTTTGAGAATCTCTGGAAATAATAAAAATTACTTCCAATTTGCAAATATCTAAAAATTCTAACCACAATATGAAAAATCTTTACGATAAATTTTTCATTCTCTTAAAACAATATTTTAAGTTCTCTTAATCAACATTTTTACAACAACATTAATGGCAATTTATCTTTAAGGTATTTTGAACCTGACCCATGACTTTATACATTTTCTCAATAGAAATAAATGACTAAAAATAATATTGGTGTCTTTAATTATAGAAAATCATCAACAAGAGCTACAGCAATAGTGGCAAGTAACAGCAACAAGAAGGATCAAGTAATAAATTAGAGGGATGTAATTCCATCACTCTTTCACAAAGAATTTTCTGATAAATTACAACAACTTATTGATGAGGAACAGAATATAAGAATTTAGAGAATATAAGAAGGTTTCTTAGAACAGAACACAGTGTTTCAAACGAAAACTGATGGAAATAAATATGTAACGTTTTTAATGAAATTTTTCATGATGAGAGCAGAGATGTAGGTGATTTTAAGTGTAGAATTAAGGCTATAAACCTAACGGGGACCCAAAATAAGACAACTCGAGTCATTAAAATATTTAACCGATTTTAAAGATGAGTGAATTCTCCTACAGTGAACCTACAAAAAAAACACAATATATCTTAAAGTTTAAGAGATATTTATCTTCAAAATTAATAATTTTGCTTTCTGTCCGATCTTGTCGTAGCTTTTATGCTATAGAGATTACAAATTTTTTCCAGTTTTTATCTTATTTTTTATTTTTTAATTAAAATTTAATTTAAAAAATGAAATTTAAAATTAAATTTGAATTTTCCAAAAAATGTCGATTTTTCGCTGCTTTTTGTAAAAAAAATAGTTACGCTTTTTATGGGTTATAACAAGTTATTCTTAAGGTCTAAAATTTTTGGTAATAGAGTTTTTCTTTTTACGCGATATCTCCTTGTAAATAGTCGATCATCAAGTTAAATCTATAATCAGCTAAGTCAACAACCTTTGAAAAATTTAAAAAGATACGGTTCATATAAAAATCTTTAAAATCGCTTCAGGTATAAGGTGTCCCTATTTGGGACCTACAACCTCTGCCATAACTGTCAAAAATTATAAAAATCGGTCTGGGCGTTCTTAAGTTATAGACTTATTTCCATTTCATTTTGCAATTGTAACACTGTGCGAAGGTGTTTACTACATGTAAATTAATTTCCGTTTTAGAGTCCTTAATTACCGAGACAAATTTCAACATTTATTAAAATTACATTGTCACTATATAAAAGTCTGAAGTCTTATATAAAAATTGAATGGTTTAATCATAGATTAAGCTTAGTTTGCTTCTAGAGACCTAAACTGCCACCAAAAAATTAAAAAATTTTGTAATTCAAAACCTCAAGGCTTTAATTTCCAATTAAAACTTTTCGTATATTTAAACTTTTTCTTTGAATAATATTTATTTTTTT
>PYHX02000413.1:9835617-9859401 GCA_004302925.2 Cochliomyia hominivorax
TTACATAGAAAAACAAAAACAAATATTGTTTTGATATGATTTAACTACACAGAGAAATGGAAAAAAACATTTTACAATGTAAAATCAACAAATATCCATGTCGATTTGTTTACACATACTGGAATCATAATGTAAAATAAACTCCATATGTTTGTAATGGGCAGATAGAGATGGTACTACTACTAAGTGCTCTACTCAGAATCTGGCTGTATGGGTAAAGCTTGTGAAGTAGTTTTTAATGATGAAATCTTTGTGGTGGAGGGTATTGAAGATTCGATATTGCTGAAAATAGCATTTTCTCTTGTTTGAAAATCGTTTATCCTTTAAAGCTTATGGCAACTTCATGTTCATAATGATTTTTCTATGTGTAAAAACGGCAGTTGTAAACTCACGAAACATATAAAGTCCCTATAAGACTCATACACATGTCTGTGTCTTTGTACGATTATCTTTTTTAGTGGCAACTGCACCATTCAAAACTGCTAATGATTGTTTGATTATTAATTTCAAATTTAATCATTTCAGACATCTCATATCGTGTCATTTAAAACAACAAGTTAATAATTAATTGTAATTGATATCTTCAGAAAATGAGGCTCTCAATTAATAATAATCATATCTTTTCACTTTAAATGAAACCAAAAGTATGAATTCATGTCTCTTTTTTGAAATTATTTTTTTTTATTAATAATAAATATTTCACATTCACATAATAAAAAAATAATAAATTTTATAATAATTTTATAATCCATTAGATGTAACCAGAGCATGTCAAAGCGATACGTCAAGATAAATACCAAGAATGTCAAAATAAAAAAATATGTGTGTTTTCATTAAAAAAAACTAAATGAAACCACAATTTATTTTTTTAAAAACACAAACACACAGACAAATAAACTTCCATATTTTTAATTAATAAAACATCTCAACAAATAAAGAGTGAAAAAATAATAATAATTTCAACTTAATGTTGCCGCCATTCTGAAAGAAAACATTCAGATCTGACATTTATAATATAAAAACCAGATGCTGTCACCACTTACGTCATTAATGCTTTTTGTCTAGTTGACATTGCCGGTATTTGTTTATAAACCTTATTATTTTTGTAGTTGTTATTGTTGTTGTAAATATACATATAAAATAGCATTTTTTTTAAATGTTGAAATATTTTTTTAATGTATTTTTGCATAAAAAATAAAATTATTTTTAGTTTTTTTTGTTTGTATGTATGTCAATGTGTTAATTCTCTCAACCTTAATTCTCTTTGGCTGTCTGTTAGTTACATTTGATATATTTGTTGTTGCTGCTGTTGCCGGTTTTTACTAAAGTGATGTCATAGTTAACAACATTTTCTCATATATTTGTTTTGTTTGTAAAATAGAGTTATAGTTATTATTATTTATTTACAAATACAAAGAAATAAATGTGAATAGAAAACAACTAGAATTTCAAGTACAAGTACTTTATGACTAAGTGCACACAGACATACATACTAATATTTTATTTTATATATATTTTTATACCCTCCATCACCAGAAGTGCTGAAGAGAGTATACTAAGTTTGTCATTCCGTGTGTGACACCCTACAAGAAGATATTCTTGCATCGACTCAAAATCTGAATCAATTTGTTTATGGTTCTATGCTTGTTTGTCTGACGATCTGTGGTTGACACGCCCATTTATCTGTATCAGTTCATAAATGTGGCATAGATTTTTATTATTTTTCTACCAGTGTATTCAAAAACCTAAACCGGAAACGGGTTTATCGTTTCTTTTGCATTTCACAAAACTGATAATAATTTCAAATAATTTCTATTTTCGAGTTATTTAACATGGTTATTTCAGTCGGTTAACCGGTTTTTAATGGAAAGCAATTTTACTATTCAGCTTCTTTTCACTGAGAATATATGAAATTATTATTCCGTATGAAACCCGAGCAAAGTACTGTATGCATTCTTAGACATTATTTTTTTGAATCGATTTTGCTATGTCCGTATTAAGTACTATATATTTTATAAGTAAAGAGATATTGACCCATTATCAGACATATTCTGTAAGGGCATAAATGGATTTAAATTAAACATTATTTTAATATTAAAAAACTTTTATAGTCCACCCATTTAGGGCATTATACTGAGCAAGGAACTGGTTTTCTGAAAATGTCGTTTTTTTGTATACACCATTTCCTATCCAGATCGCTTTTTAAAAGTAAAAAATCTGATCCGTAGAAAAGAGTTATAGACCGAATAAACGTGTGTGTTTCGCCATGTTACACTTTATCGGCATCTAGGAGACAGTGAAGATTTTATGTACGCAATCAATCACAAAACACCACAACTAAGAAGTTATAGTAGACTATTTAATACCCTACACCACATTGTTGGTTTTAAATGGTAGCTACCAAAAATAAATGAAAGACCCTCGTATAAATTTATTTTCTAATTTATCCTTAAGAGTTATTATAATTCTAACGTTTATGTGGTTTAAGAAGATTATTTTCTAGGGGAGATTATACGGTAGCTAAAGGACATTATTAACCTACCCTCGTTAAATTTCGCACATCCACTTTTGCTTATGTTTATCCCAATTTAACTAATTCTTATTATAATACCAACATATATGTAAGTGATTTTCGTATAATTCGGTACATCGTTTTTGAATATTAAAATACATATTTTGTATCAAATTTCGTTTAAATCGCAAAAGTTCCGAAAGGAACATTTGAGTGGGGTCTAGGGGAAATACTTTATCCATCATTACCTATTTTAAAATAGTAACACATACCAAGTTTCATCAAGATATCATTAAAATTGCTTTTTAATGATATCGTCTAAGCGTTAAATCGACTCAGAAAGTTATTATAAGTCGAACGGTATCCTTAAAGGGTTTATAGAAAAGTTGTTCGACCAGATACAAACTTTTGCAAAACCGCATAATACCACAAAATGATGCGATGAAACACGTCGTATATCTTGGGCAGACAGTAAATTGTGTATCGTGAAGAGACGAGTTCATGTAAAAATAACTAGTCGGGAGCTTAATTAAGTGGAAAGTATAGTGAATCTTTTAGGTTTAGTGGTTAAATAGTTCTAGGCCGTTACTGAAAACTGCTAGAATATGATGTAATGTGATTTCTGTTTAACATCTGCATGAAGGTGGAGGGTATTGAAGATTCGGTTCAGCCGATATATAACATTATTACTTATTCCATATGTTTTTGTACAATTTTTAGTTTTTATTTTTTCTTATATTTTTTTGTTATTTCGTGTAATAAAAATCTAGAAAAATATTTAAGTTGTTTTTATAGTTTTCTCCTTTTCAAAAACGTATTTCTGTTGATCTGTTCACAAAAGAAAAGCTTTATTTTTCATGTGAAATTTTACAATTTTACAATATTTTATATGACCTGAGATGCTATTAGATTTAACCCTTAAGTTGACATCTGGTTTTAAAGAGATGTTTAAAATATCTTGTAATTTAACTTCATTGTAAAAACTTAACTGATCGGTTCGGTTTTTCTTTTAAGTCTGAAAGGACAGGAAACTTTAAAAAATATATAGATAATAATTGCAATGTGTGATAACTGACTAAAAATGGAAAAATCTCAAAATGGAGTTTTTATTTTTTAAAGTTTTATTATTTTCACTGTTGGTCGTTTAAAGGTTAAAATCCTTTAATGTATTTTTATCGAAATGAATGCTTTAAAAGACAAGAAGATTTAAGTGAAAATTCTAAAATATGAAATTCATTACTCTAATTTTTTGAAAAGAAAAACATAATTTTTTTTCTTTTCTGATGAAATATTGAAACACCAAGTTCATTGTCAATCATATTTCTGTCATTTTTATGCCAGATCAGGGGTAATAAGAGAAACATGTCAATTTTCATAATATTTTCATAATATTTTTTATTACCCCTCTCTTATACTATAACAAATTAATTGAGGTTTAATTTAAGTTTATCAATCCGCAAGTAACAATGGAAGTTTTTAGACCCGGTTGGAATAAAATATATTACAGCTATTTCTTTACGTTGGCCCATTTTTAAATATGAATAATTCGAATACAATAAACTTTATTCAAGTTGGGTGCTCGACGCTCTAAAACAAGTAATATTCGTTACGTTATAGATCGATATCAGAAGGATTCTCGGCTTGATGGAATTTTATGAAGTTTGGAATACAGAAAACATGTCAAAAAAAATATGCAAACTCATGCTGACATGAAATTTCCAAAATACTACTATAATACTTCTATATTTAGACCATTTACCATGTGTTACTTGTGGAGGGTGCTAAAGGTGCGTCAAAAACACATGTACGCGAAGACCACCCACTTGTTTATAAATTGGGTGGTCTGCTCGTCTTGCCAACATAACATAAACCTGTCAATTATTTTCCAAAGTGCGTTCAAAAAATAATTGAAAATAAAAATTTAAAAAAAACCCACACACACATACACAATAATCTAATCTTCACTCGGCTGCAACGAATTATGTATAAACTTCACTACAAACTTGTGCGAAATAACAACTCTATGGTTTTTTAAATGATCCTGAACAGTCAATAAAAGGAGACATTGCAAGGAGACAGTAAGAACTTTTTATACACAAGCAATCGTAATTAACCACGAAATCGATAATTACGTGAAAAGACACAACCCATTTAACCATTTGATTGTTGCAAGGTGTTTCGTAAGAAGACAGTGTGTACGATACCAGGAGTTCTTGACAAGGCCATGTCAGGAACTGCTGGAATCTTACACACACGCACAGCAATAAGTTCATAAGTACTTCTTAAATAAAGTTAATATTGGGAATATAAATCGGTCCTCTTTTATTTTGAAAAAATAACTCAATTTGTTTAAATTTTAAAGTTGTGCTAAGTGTCGGTATATGATTTAGCAATACATCGATTATGGTAGTAGAAATAGCAAAAAGTTCACTGTTATAATGTACAATTTTACTTAATTTCATTGAATATAGAGACAGACGGATATGACAAACTATTACGTGTTAAATCGTTTCCCAGATATCGCCGCATATCTTTTGTTTTACTGTATCGATTTTGGTTTTAGATAGCAAAATTCTTTAAAATATCTGAAAAAATTTATTATGTGAAGGTGGTAATCTTTAGTACTATTGGATATACAGTCGGCTATGACAAACTTTTTTCAACTGAATCGATTTCGAGACTGATTTTGCAAAAAGGTATATAGAGCTAGACAATATTGGCAATATTTCTTTTAAATTTGTTTTGTTTTTATTGAAAAACTTACTGAATTTTGAAGTGGTCTCAGATATCGGTTTATAACTTCTTTTATACTATCATTTTACTGCTTTTAGGTGGTAATAACACACAATCTAGCAAGATTCTATTGAATTCAGATTATTAGTGTGGCCTTGAGATTTTTTAAAACAAGATAGACAGGAAGCTGAACATAGTAAGTCCGCTCAGATTAAGCTTGGTGCAAGAATATATATACCTTAATGGATCTTACATTATTTTTCGGTTTGATAAAGTTAATAACCTTCATGGACATCTAAACTATTGATCCAACTTTGTTGAAATTTTTGCAGAATTACCAATATTTCCGATAGTAACATAAGATATAAAAAATTCGATAGGATCAGGGGTAGTGGTACCCTTTTACAAAGAAAATATTAATTTCCAATTATCTAAAGAACTATTGCAGCGAAAGTTTTCAAATTTGGTGTCAATCACTTTCTCAAAGAACACTTTTACTGGAAAAATTATAGAACGAATGGGTTCAGGGAGGAGATACTCCCAAGTAGAGAAAATATTAATTATTATCATCTCAAATTCCAAATTATATCACTTTTTGCTACACGTGTTTTAGGAGAAAAATTTAGAACGGACAGGGCCAGTATTAGTAATCGATCACCTGAAAAACTATTACGACGAAAATTAACGAAATCTCCGTTGTATGGAAATTATTACACATCGCGATTTATGATGTTTTGGTAATTCTAGGGCGGAGTCGAATTTTTGTACTTATAGCTTTTGGCCTCCATTTATTTTCGTATTTCCATTTTTCTCATTTCTTTAATTTCAATATGTATTTTCTCAATTTTTTTCACAATTGGAAAACTGTGTTATTTTGATTTAAAATATTTATAAATTTTATTTTCATTAAATTCCAACATAAAAATGTCTTACAGTCATTTTTTTTGTTCTAAATGTGCGAACAACAAATGCGAATTTTATAACAACAAACACTAGTTGTTGTTGTTGTTTGTTTTAAATTTCATAGTTTATTTTACGCACATTTATTTATTTATTTATTCATACGTTCATTTATTCATTCACCCACTGACATGATTATTTGGGTGGTGTTAAATTAATTTATAGTTATTTCGCCCCCCTTTAACGTCTCTACTCATCATACTCCTCCAACAATTAAATTTTTCTTAATAAAACAAATATTTTTGCATATAAAAATGTTGTATGCGTTTTATGTTTCTCTCCATCTCTCTCTGTGACTCAGACTCGAAATGACGGTCTGAGTGGCCCAACCTGTCTGCTATAAAAAATCTAATATTTTAACGATGTTTTTATTTGTTTCGATTAATTAATATTGAAGGTTTTTTTTGGAATTATTTATGTTCTTAAAAATTTATTGATTGTAAAGTAGATTTCAATGTTTGTAGTTTTTTTCTTTAAGCATATTTTCATAAATACACTGATGCATATTGTTATAAACGCATTTATTTTTTTATATTTAATGTTATTAATTAAAATTACTTTTTTAAAACAAACTTATTCATGCAATCAAATATTCCTGGTGCTATTTCATGTGGAATATTTCTATAAATGCAGACGTCGAAATTGCTTTAAAAAAATACCAAACAAAAATATTCTAAATTTTTATTTCATATAAAAAGGATTTTTTATACAAAATCTTCTAAATTTATCTATAAACTTCATGGCGTTTGAAGATGCTTAAAGCACTTTTCTGTCCGATCAGGCGTGCCAACAACCGACAGACAGAAGGACATAGCTAAATCGACTCGAATTTAGATTTTTGGAAAGAATATATTTAATTATGGGATCTGATGATTTCTTCCTAGCGCTACAAGCTCTTCTTCATTTAATAAAAATAAAGTTTTTAATTAACAACATTTTAATTAAAGTCTTAATTAATTTAATAAAAATATTATTTTCCCATTAAATTTTAATTTTTCTCAATACTTTATAAAAAAGTTATGTGCATTTATAAGAATATGCACCAATGAATATTTGTATTTAGTCTTCTGATTCCATTTTTGGCATTTGACACTGATGTTGTTATTTTTGTTGTTGTTTTTACTTTATTTTATATTTGTTGCGGGCAGACAACAGCAAAAATAATTTTAATGCTTTTTAATGCAAATTACTTACTTATTTACATTGAACGATATAGAATAGACATTTTAATGACTTTTCATTTAAATTTAATGAGTTTTGTGTTCTAAATATTAAAATTAGTAAAGAGGCAAACTTAATTGCTCAGATGTTTGTTGCTGATGAGAGAGAATGAACAAATGAATGAATGAAATTTATATTATTCGCCCTAAAGCGAAATTCGAAATTGAAATTTCAATTTTTGTTTCAAGGAAAGTCGTTTTATACACAGAATTTAAAATTCCATTGACTTTAATTTACATAAAAAGTCATAAATAATTCTCTTTAAGAAATATTGTTATTTTTAGAAATTTAATTTATTAGTTAAGAAGTGAGATCGAAAAATTCTTAACCTACGTTGTTCATTAAAACTTTTGAAACAAGTATTATTTGATTTTTTTGAATCAAGTTACCTTTGTAAAATTTATGAAAATTTAGAGGCGAAAAATAGATGGCGGAAATTGAAATCAAGTTTTCGAAATTTGAGGAAAAAACCTATGTGACAGATTTTTTCTCAAAGGAATGTTGAAGAAAAGTTTAGGGGTCAACATTTCCAAAAAATTTTTCAGTTGCGGCAGAAGAAACCAATCATTTGTTACACGGATCTCTATAAATAGCAAAATTATTATCAGGGAAAGTTTAAAAAGGGCTGCTTCCATTCATTCATACGACTTCAAGATGTGTCCACTTATTTGGATGACAAGTCATCATATCACTATGGTAAACAAGATCGTGAGTGCTGCAGGAACAAAAATGAGAGAGAAATTCATCAAACTGCTCGGAGTTAAGGTCAAAGAGAATTGAAAAGCACAAAAATATTGTCCTAAAGAGAGGTAGATTAACTACCTGTTTGAGCAAAGTAACAAGCATTATACAAACGTTAATGGAAGGGTTTCCGAAAAAGGTTCAAAATTTCATCACTATAAACTATATTTTTCGTAAATTCTAATAAAAAATTAAATTTTCTCGATCTCACTCCTTAAATCCTCTTAAGCAATTAATTTTTTTAAAAACTGAAAAAAAATTCAAAAATATAAAGTCTAAATTAAAAATAAATTTATCTCCACTCTGAGATATCTTTACCAACTAATTTTAAGTGAATTTGTTAAATAAGATATTTTATCTGAGAGATACATTTTTTTGTATTCGTTGTTAAACTAAATTTTTGAACTTTGTTGTTTTTTTAGTTGATTAATATTCACACTTTGTTTTATGTTTCTAAACAATTAATTACTTTCGTAAGAGATAATTTTAACACGATAAAATTGTATAAAGTGCGATACTTAATGACACCGATAAATAAAATTCTAAATAAAAACATAAATTCATTGTTCTAGATCTAATTCTAACTCGAATTAATTATTCATTTTACATCTGACAAATGAATCATTTTCAATTTATTCCAATGATATTAAAGACTTAATTTAATTATCACTCTATTAAAGGTATCTTCTTTATTAGACATATTACAAATCGAATCTGATATCGTTTAAGTCCTGGATTATGTATTATATATCATTTAATAGTTTTGTCGGATATCAAGTTACAAGATTGAATATTTTTTATCACCATGAAAATGATGGATTTTTTAAATAATTTTCATGGTGAATTTAGTGAAAATTGAATTTTTAATAAAAAAAATAATTTTAGCGAAAAATTGAATTTTTAGTGAAAATTCGAATTTTAAGAGAAAGTTTGAATATCTATGAATTTTTTTCAGAAAAAATGATTTTCAGTGAAAAATTTAGTTTTTAGTAAATAATTGAAATTTTTGTGAAAAATTGTTTTTTTTTAGTGAAAAATCGATTTTTTAGTGAAAATTTGATTTCTAGGTAAACAAAATATTTTTTAGTAAAAATTTGATTTTTTTATTGTAAAAAATAAATGTTTTAGTGAAAAATTTATTTTTAAGTGAAAAATTTTTTTAATGAAAAATTGATTTTTAGTGAAAAATTGATTTTTTAGTGAAAATTTTATTTTTTAGTGAAAATTTGATTTTTTAGTGAAAATTTGATTTTTTAGTGAAAATTTGATTTTTTTAGTGAAAAATTGATTTTTTAGCGAAAAATTGATTTTTTTAGTGAAAAATTGATTTTTTAGCGAAAAATTGATTTTTTAGTGAAAAATTGATTTTTTAGTGAAAAATTGATTTTTTAGTGAAAAATTGATTTTTTAGTGAAAAATTGATTTTTTTAGTGAAAATTTGATTTTTTAGTGAAAATTTGATTTTTTAGTGAAAATTTGATTTTTTAGAGAAAAATTGATTTTTTAGTGAGAAATTGATTTTTTTGTGATAACTAAGGTTGATAAAGTATATATATCTTATTAAATTTTAGGAAACGTAACACGCTTAACATTTTTAAATAGGACATGGGGAAGGGTAGGCCTCTTACAAACGAATTTTGTAAATAGCAAATTACTGAAAATGTTTCAGAAAAATTCATGAAATTTATAAAAAATCAGGGCAGTGATTTCCCCCTTTTCAAGCAGAACTGTCAATCTGTTCTCACAATTATTACGTTTAAATCGATAGGGGTGTTACAATCCTAGAATAACGTAATTCACCACTTAAAGTGGTGAAAATTATAAAAATAACCGTTATATTTTTTAATCTATTTTTTTTTAATTAAAATTTTAATCCACATTCATTTCTTGAACTACAAATTAAAATTTATAATTTATAATAATTTATTTTCTTTTAATAATTTAAGTATTTAATTGCTAAAATTACAACACTTTTACAATTCTGTGTTATAATTCTACAATTAAAACTCAGTTTTCATTTAAATACTTAAAGTTATGGAGTAAATAAAAAAACCATAAAGTAAATGAGAGAATAAAAGAATTAAAGATTAAAAAAACATTTTTATAAAATTATTTCAGAAAAAAGAAAGAACGAATAAAAACCAGAATAATTAAAAGGGTGAATTAAAAAGAGAATGAACTGGTGAATTATTAAAAAACATTTTGCATTTAAAATTTAATAACGATGCACAGTGGTCCCAAAACGCTTTTTTAATAAAAACGCTTTGGAACTATTGAATATTTTTTAACGAAATTTTATATTTACATTCTTGAGGTATTTTTTAATTGATTTGGAGAAGAACATGCTTCTAGTGGGTCCCGCTGGCCCTTTCGGAATTTCATTAATTTTTACATTTTTCGTAGAGAATTATAAGGGCTGAATGTAAGTAAAATAATTTTTCAATCAAATCATAAATAAAATTTTGGCGATTTTTTTAATATCGTCATGCCCGATGTGACCATCTTTGGAGATCCAATTCACGACATCAGCGTTCACTAGTAATATGTCCTCCTTCAAATCAATTGGAAAACACCTCAAGAAGGTCCATGTGAAATTTCGTTTAAAAATATTCAATAGTTCCAAAGTTACAGAACTATTTCCCAAAAAGAGGCGTTTTGAGACCACTGTGCGATGACTGTGTCAAAAAATAAAGAACGAATAGAATAAAGAATGTGTCAAAATAAAAACCATAAACAAATATAAATGTCATCAGCGAAATTATCACGATAACTTGTAAGAGTTTTATTTTTATTTGTTGTTTCCCTCGAATTATGTCACTCTCTGCGATATAAAACTGAAACATTTAATATTTTATGTCATTTTAATGTTGCAAAAACTGGGAAAAAAATAAAAAAAAACTATTTACAAAATCATAATATTTAGTTCCTTTTTTTCAAAAATAAACTACTTTTGTAAAAATTATGCTTTTTTACATTTAAAATCCCATTTTGATGGGACATTTTAAGATTGTTGGGGAATAACGAATTTGGAGGAGCACTACATCTAAATAAAGTTGTAAATACCATTTAAGGTTAAGTTCGAGAAATTTAGATTTTTTATGATGGTTTTTCAAACCCCCTCGTATAAAATTTTAATTTTTTAAATAACGATTTATGATGCCGTTCATTTCTCTTCATCAACTGTAGCGTGCATCATTAAGAAATCATGAGCCCTTTAGCCCTTGAGTTTTTCTTTGAGATTGTGATACAAATTGTATTCGGTATGAATAGAACACACAAGAGGAATAAATTTAATTGTCATATGCATAAGGAGTGAGACAAAAGAAATTTTAACATAAATTTTGTTTTCAATTTTTCTCATAACAAAAATTATTGTTTGCATTCGAAATAAGGACTGAACCATCTATAATATACGATGTTAATTGAAAGTCACTCTTGTTTTACCATAGAGAGTGTACATCATTGATTTCAAATCAAAACTAATTTCATGGACATCGAGTGTTTTTTAGTCAGCAGAACAAAGTTCCAAAAATTAAAAAAATAATGTTTTTCAAAATTAAAAAGTTGAGATAATTTTCAAAAAATGTGAACAAAAATCTCAAATAATAAATAAAGATCTCTGAATTATTTTGAAATTATTATTATTATTATTATTATTATTATTATTATTATTATTATTATTATTATTATTATTATTATAATTATTATTATTATTATTATTATTATTATTATTATTATTATTATTATTATTATTATTATATTTTTTGGAACTTTTCATTTAGTATGTAAATTATAGTCAACGCAATGGACCAGGCTTCTTATAATTTGATTTTATAATTTGTACAAGTAAAAATTATGATTTTCGGAGATGGAGGTTTTATGAGAGCTACAGGAAATTATGGACCTATTCTCAAAAAGTTTTACGATCTTTTTTATGGTTTAATGAAAATAAAACATTAACACAATGCTACAGCTTTTCAAGACTTATTCACTTTAAAGTGATTTGGTCCTTATATCCAAAAATTGGATTTTTATAAAAATTTCGAAAAGTGATCACGGAATATAGTTTTGCTTCACTAGACCAAGCATATTTAAGTTTTATGAATATTTAAAAAAGTGATCATAAATTAGACTTTACAGGCCTTAATTGCCACGCTCATTTGTGATAATTAAATTATCTTTTTAAGATAATTAAATTAACTTTATACCTTCACCATTTCGAAAAGACATTTATATAGGATCAAACAAATTACGAAGGAATATTATGTATCATAATAATGTAATGTAAAACACTTGTCATGTGAGTTTCTTGGGTTTTCAATGCTATTTTTCAAGGAATTTATAAATGATCTATAAAATATTATGGAACGAACCTCCTAAGCTTTTAAACATTGATCATGAACACTTTATTGTTTCAGAGGAGCCTACAATAACATTTACATGATCTGATGATCATGTAAAATGTTATCAATACTTATAAAGTCAATTCTCAAAATTGTTAAAATTATTGAAAAAAGTTCTTTTGTTGGTTTCTTTAATCATTTTGAACAAAGTCACAATAGATCGGCTTAATTGTCATTACAATTATTAAATAAATTTTATAAAAAATATAAATATTTTTAATAAAAAATTTCAATTTTACTTCTTCAAAAACAAACATCTGTTAAGATTTTTTCTTACTCACTCCTTTTATACATAAATTTTCATTTTTATTAAATTAAATTGTGTGCACATCTTTTGTTTATATTTTTTTTGCTTTTTTTAAATGTTTTTTTATTGAGACAAAAAGACGAGAATGAATATGAAACGACAAATCCCAAATGTTACAGTTCTAAAATATCTGGTTACAAATGAAAAGACATGTTTATTTTACAAAAAGATTTTCCTGGTTTCAAAAAGACATTAGACCACAAAATACACACACAAGCACGGGCACACACAGCCACACAATATAAAAACCAACTTCAAATAAAATACAAAATGGAGAAGCAAAAAAAAAGGAGAAATAAGCACAAAGGACATGTAACAGGATTTCTGTAGGATTCATTTGCATTCATACATTTCAAAACGGAAATATAACGCTTATCCTGTTTGTGTGTGAGATACTTTGAAACTGTTAAAGTTGTGAGTGTTTGTGTGTGTGAGAGTCTCTCTCTCTGTCCCTTGTTTTTGAAACTATTTGAGTTGTTAAACATAATTGTAGTTGTTGTTGTTATTATTATTTTTGTTGTCTTAAACGTGATTCTTTCTATAAAGGAAATATTTATTTGAATGTGAATGAAATTTATTCTAAGAATTTTTATCTTTTTATAAAGTTAAGAACTACAAATTATTAGTTTTTATGTACATAAAACATGTTTTAAATTTATAAATTATTTTTTTTTTTTTATTTTTATCTTTTTTATTTGAATCGTAAATATTTAATTGTGCAATTATTTAACATTTAAATAATTGCACAATTAAATATTAACGATATTAACTAAAATTTTATTTATTTGAATTGAGATTTTGAAAAAAAATGACAAAAGTATTTAATGAATTAAACGGACAAGAAAGGTTTGGTATTTTCTAATCTCACTTCGTGTTTAATTCTTTTAAAAAATTTAATTCTTAAAAATTATAAAAAAGCTAAAAAAAAGATCTAAACCCGAGAATTAACAACTCCTACAAATTGTTCTGAAATCATGTGTAGCAATTACACACGGAAAAAAACCTTGAAGCAAAATCATCTTTGAAAACATAACATACGTTTTTCATTTTTACTTTCATACAACTCTTCCCGAGCGATTTATTAAATCCATTAAATTTTTTATTCTTCCTGAACGAGCAAAATATATTTTTATTTTATTATTTTTATTTATTTATTTATTTATTTATTTATTTATTTATTTATTTTATTATGCTCTCGATCATAATTTTAATTCAAAAATTTTTTCATTTTGTAGTCTTCACAAAGGGTTTAAAAAAGAAGAAGAATGAACAAATTTACTCCGACTTTTTTCATACTTTTGTAAAAATTAATACGCTTTATTGAGTTATAGCGATTGTTAACTTTCCTGGATCCTAAATATTAGAATTCCTTTAAAATGGAAAAATGTCTTTTCTACCATTATTATGTCAATAACTAAAATCTAAAGTGGGACAGAATCAAAGATTTTTGCAATAAAACTGTAACTTTTTTCAGCTTATTGGATTTACGTAAAGATTTCGCAAAAGTAAAAAAATGAAATGATTCTTAGTAAGAAGTGGTCTAACCGGGAATATTCAGAATGATTTGCAAAACTTGAAATTCTTACAGTATAACCGACCGACCCTAAATCTCGTGTGAACTTTCTTTTCTTTTTCTGCAGTAAACAAGTTCTGATGTCGACTCATCATCATCATACCTACAAAAAGGTTCAATAGCTCCGTCAACAAGTGTCGTGAATTTCTCTTTAACTTTATTATAATTTTTCTTTCAATTTCAAATTTCTTCCGGGAGGAAGGAGGAAAGGTAATCTCTATACAAAAAAATATTAATCATCGAATATCAAAGAACCACTTCATCGAGAATTTTCAAATTCTGTCACAATAACATTTTCAAGAACTATTTTACAAGACAAAATGAGGGGACGATAGAATCGGAGGAAGAGGTAGTCCCCATACAAAGAAAATTTTGATCATCGAATATAAAAAGAACTATAACAATAAGAATTTTGAAATTTGGTCCTAATAATTTTTCAAGGAATTTTTGAATGAGGCAAAATGTGTGACAGATTGAATCAGGTTAAGACGTTGCCCCCATATAAGGCCAATATTGAATGTAAAATATTTTAAGAACTATAACAGCGAGCATTTTCAAATTTGGTCCCAACCACTTTATCAAGGAACTGTTTTACTAGACGAAATGAAAGACGGATACGATCAGGGGAGACGTAGCCCTCAGACAAAGAAAATTTTGATTTTCGAATATTTAAAGAACTTTAACAGTAAAAGTTCACAATTTCGACTGTAAAAGCGGAAGTATTTAAATTGGTTTCAATTACTTTCCCAAGTATCAATATACTGACTAAAATGTAGGACGGATAGAACCAATAGGGGAGGGGGATAAAATTCTTAAAAGAAACTGCTGTTACAAATAATAAAATTAACAATAATAATAATAATAATAATAATAATAATAATAATAATAATAATAACAATAATAATAATAATAATAATAATAATAATAATAATAATAATAATAATAATTTTTACCATAAAATATATTTTAGAAAAAAAACTTTTACAAAAACTTCATATTTTGAATTAAAAAGTAGGTAAATTGCGAATAAGGACTTCCGACAAATCTAGTGAAAGATTTCTCTAATTAGAAATGGGACTTTTGCTATAATTTCCCAACAACATTGTCACTAATACTTTAAGTTCTTAAATTTCCGGAACAACTAATAACACATCACGTCCCATTAACACGAAATCCGTTTGTAGTCATGACATAAATAAGTCATGAATTTTTTGTTTCATAACTTTGAAAATGTTCCTGTCACTCAAATTGGGAAATCACAATGTTTTGTATCTTTAAAGTATTTTAAATCACCAAAACAAGAACAAGAAGAAGAGAAAAAAAATATACAAAATAAAATTTATTAATTTTTGCGTTTTTTTTTTGGAAAAAGAGTCATTTATAATTTATGTGTTTCGAGTCTAAAGCGAATAATAAATTATTTAAATTTATGACAATTTTTTGTTTCACTCATAATTCCAAATTCGCTTTAATTTCATTTTGTTTGATTGTTTTCCTTCAAATAGAAAAAAGAAACATTAAATATTTAACTGAAACAAACACCAACGATATGTATTTTGTCATTTAAATGTCGACATTAATCTTATTTTAAAAATTACATATATGAATTTTGCGTTATAGAAATTTCAATTATTTTTCGCATTTAAGTTCATGTTTGGAATGAATCATTTGCTCCTTTCGAATATTATATTTTTGATTATTTTTATACCCTACACGAACACAAGTAGTGAAGAGGTTAATATATAACTTTTTTATTCCGTTTGTAACGCTAAAAATGAATCCTCTCAGACCCTTTAATGTATATACATTCTTGCATCAAATCAAAATCTGAGTCGATGTAGCTATGTCTGTCCGTCTGTTTGTCTTTCTGTCTGTCTGTTTGTTGTTGGCCCGTTGACATCTAAAATAACTGACAGAGTTCATAAAAATTTGGCCTCAGTATTTGTTATGGCCCCAAAAAGTTTCTTATTTAAAATCAGCAAAACAAATTAGAATAAGATCGGTTCAGTAGAAAAAGTTGTAGCCTAAAATATATAACTCATTTTATGACTCATTAGGTGTTTCTGTGTTGTATTTAAGAAAAACTTGGTAAACTTCATTATTGAAAAAATAATTTTTTAGGGCGTTTCAGATCCTAAAAGACCTATATTTTTTAGTAGTGTATGAGTATACCCTTGCCCCATGGACCTACCCTTAGTTGGGGCTAAATTTGAAAACATTCGCTTTTAAAGTTCTTTAAATGTTCGAAAATCAGTATTTTCTTTGTAAAAGGGGAATTCCCTCCCCCTGTCCCTATCCGTCCTACGTTTTGTCCAGTAAAACAGTTCCTTAAGGAAGTAGTTGGAACCAAATTTGAGAACTCTCGCTTTTATAGTTCTTTACATTTGCTTTGTATGGCGGGTACCTCTCCCCGTGGTCCTTTCGGAATTTTTTATATTCAATGTTACTTTCGTGCCGTTTTGGTGTATATACGTTACATACATACATAAATACATACATACATACAAACATACATACATACATAAATACATACATCCCATTTCATATATGATACATTTGTGAGTGAATGTGTAAGTGTATATGAATGAAACATTATGTATTTACTTACACACATTTGTGGTGTAGGGTACTGAAGATTCGCCATACCTGAATATATCATTCTTACTTGTTATTATTATTTTTTTAAGAATAATAATTTTGAAGTCAATAATTTTGCATTTGACAATTTGTCAGATCAAATGTTTGTTTGAGATTTTTGTATTCAAATGGTGAACAAAAAAAGCCATAAATAAAGATTATTTTAAAATCACTTAAATAAATGATGATTATTGAAATAAAGAGACCATAAATGGATATTTAACTCCTTGTTTGACTAAACATTATTGACGAATTAAAAAATTATTTCTTAAAAAAATTTCCCATTATTAAATAAAAATTCATAGAAAACAAAAACGCATTTAACAGATAAATATAGACATAAACACAAGAAAGAGAGAGAAGGAGATAGAGAAAAAATATATAATTATTAATAAAATATACACGAAGATAAAGTTATTAATAACAGCTGTAGGAATTCAGTCAGTCAGTAAATCCGTACGTCCGTCCGTCTGTCCATCCATTTAACCTTGGCATTTATAATTATTTGTGTCTTCTAATTTTATTACGACATAAAATATAATGACGAAGATGTTGCTGATGATGACGATATTCTGGATTAAATTTTTTATTTACTAAAAAAGAAGGGAATTTAAAAATCAAATAATTTTTAAAAAGATTATAAAATTTTCTATAAAAAAAGAACTTAAAATTTTTGTGCAATTTATTTCTTCAATCATAAATATTCGAATTATTATCAAAATACTAACATTTTTTGAGTTGCTCATAGTTTAAAGTGGTTTTCGGAAATGGAACTGTATGGAAGGTACAGTCTGATCTTCACGAAATTCTTTTATTATTTAAAGCATCGATTTTATCGAAATATCCCAAAAATTGCGAAATGTAGAATATTCACAATATTATATGGGTACGTAGCCAGCCGGCCTTCGCAGAGTGGTCTCAAAACGCTTCTTTTTGGAAATAATTCTGTTACTTTGGAACTATTGAATATTTCTTAATGAAAATTCGCATGGACATTCTTAAGGTGTTTTCCCATTGGTTTGAAGAAGAATAATTTCTAGTGGGTTCCGCGGTCGGAAAATGGATCCCCAAATATGGTCACTTCGGGGATTTTGTAAAAGTCGCCAACATTTTATTTATAATTTGATTGTTTGACAATAAATATTTTTAATCTTTATTTCCCTTGTTAATCTCTGATATTGTTCTCTAAATGTGCAGCTATTGAGCCGATTTTTATTGGTTTTAAAGAGAAAATTTTTCAGGTCAACGAAAAAATGAAAAATTTCGAATCTCGGGATCATTATATTCGGATTTGAAAAACCAGACCCGTTTGTCAGTCGCTATGTAGTTTTTTGTCACCAAGTGACTTTGTGTGCATTAACATTCTCCATCCAAGACCATAAATAAGGTAATAAAATGATTATTATAATGAATTCAACCACTTGATCGCCACAAGATGTTGCGTTAGCGGACAGTAGGTGACTGTAAACATCCTTATTGTGAATTGTAAAAAGACTATAAATAAAATGACTTGTCGGGAGCTTTGTAAATTTGGGTTATATTATGTCTGACTTTGGTCCCTGAATGGAAATTAATCTTAAATATTTTTATTAAATTAATTTTGAATAAATAAATTTTTTTATTACAGTTATCTTCCAAATAGATTAAAGAATTTTAACATTTGCGTTGCTACTTAAAACTTTTTGGATTAAAGTTATCTTTAATTCTCTGTAGCTTTTGTAATGAACGCTCTGTAACAAATCTACAAACTTTTTCTCTATTTTACTCTTTTATTTAATTTCAATTTTAGTTACATTTACTTAGAGTTTTGAAATATTATATGTTTTTTTGTTGCTTTTGTCATTGAATACTCTTATACGAATGTACTCTGGTGAATTTCCGTATATTTGCATTTTTAGTTGGAATTATTTGAACCATTAAAAATGAGTTTGTTCGAGTACACTACAGTTGAAAATGCAAGTATTTAAGGTTGGAAAATAGGAAATGAGATTAAAAAAATGATTGTAAAAAGGATATTTAACAAGACACTTTTGGAAAATGGATAAGAATTCAAACGTGATTATTTTTTAACGTAATTTTACTTTCGATTAAAAGTTTTAAATACATACAGTATCCAGCGATTTTCGATGACCGTTTAGAATGTGTCATACGAAGGCCATTAAATATCCTCCATTCAAATGTGATTCGATATATTTTTCAAATTCAGAGTCGAAGATATTATTTAGCCGATTTTATGTAATTTTATGAACATGAAACTCTATTTTAAGTAGTAGAACTAATTTGAACCAGCTATTCCGGAATTGTTTTCACATATGGGAGATATAGTTGAATGTGGACTAATGTTCTTAAAAATCACCATACATATTTATGCTGTATCTTGTATCAGTTGTGTCAATCGGAAGTTTACTTATCCTCAAGAGAGAACAACTAGATACAGCCAAACAACTACAACAACGCTAAGTCCAATTCCATTGAAATTATTTTACTTTAGAGTTTTAAAGTCTTAAATACTTTTCTGAAAAATGTGAATTCTGTAACAGACATCAGTCTATAACTATTTTGTAATTGGAGCGATATAGAGGTTTTAAATAAGAAACAGATTAGACCAATCAGGACAAATTTCTTTAAATTCTTAACTATTTCTTTCTGAAGTCACACGCGGAGGCAATACACCTTCCTCATTGCGAAACCCTAGTTCTAAGAGATAAACAATTGTCTCTTTTATAGACTCTTCACAATATACTTGCGAGCACTTATTGTTTCCTTACGATACACCATGTGCTAAAGCACTTTGTGCTCGTGGGGAACCATTGTTTGTTCACACAAAGTTCTCACTGTCTCCTTGCAATACACTTGGTGACGATAAAGTAGTTGAACGCATAAGGATAACACACCTGTCTATACAAAGGTAATTAAAAACACTCTACTGTAGGGCATTTTAAAAACTATTTTATTTGCCAAAAAATTTGTATCTTCTTTGTTGTTTGTTTCATTAGTAATTTTATTTCCGTTTTACTGCTTTTGTTGCTGTTTCTGTTTTGTTGCTATAGAAAATTGTCAGTTGCATGCAACTTTTACATTAAGTTTATATGTATGTGTTATATACGTTCATATAAACTGCTGGGGGCATTGTTTTTTGGTAAATGTTATTGTTGTTGTTGCTGTTGCAAAATATAAATAAATTTACATATGAAAACTGTTGCAAAACGTTCTACAGAAATGAAATTAAAATTATTTTTTTTTTTAATTTGCCTGAATTTTATGTGGAAATTTACCACGTTCCACCATTTGTGTATTGAAATGTAATTGAATTTGCGATTGAACGGTAATCAAATTTTTATTTAAACGGTTTTGTAATGGAAATAGATATTATTCATGGTCTTGGATGTGTTTATGAGGATACAGTCACTCTTTAAAAAACGTTTCCTTAGAAAGTTTTCCTTAGAAAAAAAATCTTCTTGAAAAAGTGAAAACTTTTTCATTATTATTTTTTGATTTCTTTGTTCAATAAAAAAAACTTCTTAAATTCCAAACATTTTCTGCTTATGATATTTATTTATTTAGTTTTTCTCTTAAAAATTTTTTTAAAGAAACTTTTCAAATTGCAAAAGGATTTTGCAATTTTTGTATATTTTCATCTAAATATTTTCACTTATTAAAATTATTTTTATGAAAATGTGAAATATTTGCAGCATAATTTAATTTTGTAAATTAACTTCTTTTTCTCAAATGAAGAGAAATATTGTTGTGAAAATATTTAAAGAAAAATTAAAAAAGATCGAAAATCTAAACTCTTATTGAGTTTCATAAATTTTTTAAATGTCACTTTCTAAAATTTTTGGGATCCAGAGCTAAGCAATATAAGAAAAAGTAATAATAAGCTTTCGCTTATAATTACAAAATTAGATCATACACAAAAATCACTCGGATTAAAATAGTTTGTATTTTAAGCAGAGTATATAAAAACTCGGAGCAAAATCTCTATTTTCAAATGATCTTTATTTTTGCTCCTCTTTAAGGAGATTAAAAAATAAAACTCTATTTTTCGATTAAAATTTAAATCTTTATTTCTTCAATTTTGCTCTTTGCAAGATCGGAAAAAATGTATTTTATTCTTCTTTTAGCGAAGAGTAATAAAGCAGATGTTTATTTTTTTACTCCTCCAAATTGCGAAATGGTTGAAAAGAAAACAAAAAAAGGAAAAAAGAAAAATGTGCATACACACACAAAAATTTCTTGCCACAATAAAATTTACTGTTGTTTTATACCAAAAAATTCAATAACAGAAACACCTAAAAATTCATACAAAAAAGTAGGCAAATCTTAATATGTGAATACGTTTGTTTATTCATATAAATTTCCTTTTCCAGGATTATAAAAAATACACACGACTGTAAAACAAATTGGGCGAATTATTCATTTTAAAATTCCTTTTCGGATTTTGCTCTTTTTTTGATTTTTATCTTGTTCAAAGAGCGATAACAAAAATTAAACTCTTTGAAAGATCCGATAGTTTGAAGAATAATAAAAAGAGCCAACAACCGAACCTTGATTTTAACGAGCGTTTACAAATTATTTAATACAAAATTATATAATTTTTTAAAATAATACTTACAATCTTTTAATCCTTTCTTGGTTTATTATTTTGAAATAATTTTTTTATAAAATCCCCCAAAAAGAACACTCTGTTTATTAGAACTCGTTTAAATCGACTAAATATCAATTTTAGGATTTGCTACAATTAAAGTTATCATTCAGTTTTAAGAACTTCCTATTTGAGTTTTTAATTTTTTTAATTACTTTTTGAAATAAAATTTGTATTCAAAATATTACTTAAACTCATTTCGATTATTTATTTTTATTACATAAATAACTCACCTTTTTGATTTGTTTTAATATTGAATCCAAATAACTTATTCTCGAGTGGAAAAATCTGCAAAAATATAAATAATAATAAAAATTAGTTTTATTATCTTTAACTACTTGAAATAAATTATTCATATTATGATTATTTTTTATTATTTTGTTGCAAAAGACAAAAACCATTAAAAAAAACCCAAAAAAAGGCTACAAAACACGCCTTAAAAATCCCCGTCATTAAATAAAATTATCTTTTAAAATAAGCGTTTATAAATAACTAATGACCATCATTACGATGGCGTTTAATATTCTATTTTTTCGATTTTTTATAATAATTTTATAATAATTTCAATACACCTCCCACCATTTCACGTTCTGTTCTCCTTTGTCAAACAAAATGTGACAACTTTCAAATCAACTTAAAAAATCGAAACTTCAAAATATCAGATTTGTTTTGTAACGAATATTAACCAAAATAAATTTTATGATTTTTTTTATTATTTTAAGTTTTACAAAAATGTCAATTCGATTAAAATAATAATTTTTTATTACACTAACAATTTCAACTTTATCACCTTTTTTAAGGCACAAAAAAGGTACTTAATGGCGTCAATAACGCCAAAATAAACTAAACTAAAAAACACAAGTAGTTGGCGCTTTTAAGTTCCAATGTATTCGAGTCATATGTATTCGAGTCAAATATATATTCTGCTATGCCGAATTTTCAATACCCTCCACCACAAAAACGTGACAAGTAAATACGATATGTACACACTCACACTTATGTGTACATTATATAAAGATTTTCTTAAATAACTTTTTCACAACTGAACCGACTTTCGTGATTTTTGGAACGGAAGTGATATACATATAGTTTGATGTTATGGCGCAATTTCATGGTATTTTAAATTGGAGGTTGCCTCAGATATCGGTCCTTATCTTTTAACATACAGCACCAATTGTGCTTGTTTTCAAATAGGAAACTTCTTAGAAATATAGGCAACAGACAGACGGACATAGTCAAATCGACTCAGATTTTGATTTAATGCATGAATATATATAAATAAAATAATCGTTACACACGGAAGAACAGAACTAATATACCCCTTCACCACTTGTGGCGGATGATGTAGTTGGCGCTTTCAAGATCTAATGTATTCTGGTCATAACGTTGAAAAAAATATCAAAAAATCAAAAAAATAAGGAAAAATAATTATTCATTAATTGTTAAAAATGTTTTGTTTGTATAATTTTATTAAAAAAAATATATAATTTATTTATTTGTTTATTAACGCAAGAATTGTTTAAACAATGAAACGTATGAATGAATGAATAAATTTTATTAATTAATTCCAAAAAGAAAAATATGTAGAGACAAAAAAGAGGTGTGAATTCAAGTCAATAGGTCTATTTGTTGGGAAGAGGGAATAATTGTTTGTAAACAAAATACAACTATAAAATATTAATCATTTTAGTCGTTTTACAAATATTAATTATAATGTAAATATTTTGTTATTAATAAAAATTACAATTTTTTTTTTTTAATTTTTGATGAAGACAATTTTGGATTTTAATGTTCTGAAATTATTTAACAATTTGGGAGGGTGAGTAATAAAATTCACTTTGATGAAACCGATAACCAATTTTGGAAAATTCCATAATTGTGAAAATTTTTATGACTTTTGAATTTTTTTTTGTCAAAATAATCATCATTCAAATATTGAATTAAACATTTTAGAATTTTTGTTTAAATATTTTGGTTTCGTTAATGTTGCTAAACATATTGATTTAAAGACTTTATAACATATATATTTTTTTATCCGATTTCGTCTTTTTA
>PYHX02000413.1:9859501-9906535 GCA_004302925.2 Cochliomyia hominivorax
TCTAACTCGTGATCGAGCATTGTTATGACGGAGGTATATCTTGTATATTAGTATATGTTATCATCTGAACCGATTAAACCGCACTGATCTTCACTCATATGGAACCCAGCTACATCGAAAGCTGAATAACGCAAATAAATTGTCATAAGTCTTTAGAGTTGTTTGCGAGTTAATCGTAAACTTTTACAATCGATAACTTTCTTTTGATGGTCTTGTATAATGTATCTTCATATTTTTCAGATCAAGTTATCCGGTGCTTGTGGTTAATATCAGCTTTAACCTGTGCTTTGGTAACAGTAACTACAACAGTGTTACATATGAGTCGCTTGCAAGCTCTAAGAGAATGTGAATATGCTCAAAAGACTCGAACGTGTACATGTTATTCGGGATTTAATAGAGTC
Source organism: Cochliomyia hominivorax (assembly GCA_004302925.2). NCBI lineage: Eukaryota > Metazoa > Arthropoda > Insecta > Diptera > Calliphoridae > Cochliomyia > Cochliomyia hominivorax. Next base: position 9,859,903 of record PYHX02000413.1, read on the forward strand.
GCAGGTGGATCGAGTGGATAAAGGTAAGTTTATAAACACAATTTTTAATTTAATTCTATACGTTAATTGTTTATATCTCATAATATTTCAGAGGGTGTACGTTGGTTTTTGACTCTTATCGGATTGTGGTGTCGTGCACGGTTCCTTATACTCATGTTTGAGAGCCATATTTGGTTTATCAGTAGCTGGGGTATTAGTAGCAGTTTTTAGTTGTATGCTGGTCTATCAACTATTAAGGTACTTTATTTAAAATATTTAATCTTAACAATTCTTTAACTCACAAAATGTGAATATTTCAGTCATGAACGTAAGAAAATGTATTGGGAACAGTTAGAGCTACGCTGTCGTTCCTTGTATACACGACCCCAAATACCACCACAAAATATGGCTGCTGTTACAGCCCCACATGGTTGTAGATTTGTGAACAATGTCATGCTCATAGACAGTGCCCTTACAAACATCTGCCTACCCCTGGGATGAGAGTACAGAGCCGAGATTTTGGTCTACACAACCTCCGGGAAACTTTTATTCTCCCCAATCCAGGAGGTGAAGATATGGCAGGTATTACATCAACTGTAGGGGTCATGAAATGTCTACGTCTCGTAGTAGAGGTACTGGTTGGAGTTGGAATCGTTGGTGGCAACGGCAGTTCACCAGATCCGAATTCACGTTTCCGTCAAACACCCTCAAGTCCAGACTCACAATAATGGCTTTTCCAATAGCAACAATATGCCAGTTAACGCCCTACGGAAGAGGTAACGAATGTAAACACAGGACAATTTAATATTTTGCCCAATAATTTGCCATATGGAGTATGGGGAACCTCCACCGCCTTACAGTGATCCAAACAGTCCAGCAAGACGAGGTTATTATCAGTATATACAACCTCCTCATCATATAAATTCAAATATCGGCCAACCTATAGCCAATAATCTAGTTAATTCGAATCCAAATGAAGCTCCCACAAACCAGTTTGTAGAGCAACCTGCTGCCTCCAACTGTTGCCAACAATCCTCTATGCCACGATCCAATAATCTGGTCTAAGGGTAATTTGGGTAACTTTAAATCTAAAGGTGAATATGAAAACACTCCTTCAGACAGTGATTGTGGGGCAAATATAAGGGAACGTGATCGATTTTCCAATACACTGCCAACACGGAAAATAAAGAAAAGATTGGATCCTGGCAAAAAGTATAGGTCCAAATTCCAAAGCTCCACGTATTAAGTTCAACAGGTTTTTGCAAATGTGGGTCAAGCAGATGAAGAACAAGAATATCATGAACCCCAAAGTTTGGGAGCTACTGATTCTGTGTCCTCTTCCCAAAGAAATAAATGTGGAGTTGAAAAATAATGGCTTCCAAAATAGTTGCGAGTCCACAAATGCTGCGCAAAATATGGACCAACAGCAGCAAACTCCTGTGACCCTGCAGAATCTGAGGTGTATTTTGCAGATGTTAGCAGTTGTTGTAATATGTCGGTGAGAATGATCATTATTATGAAGATACCAGAGCTTCACAAAGAACTCTATTACCACCAAGTCAAACACAACAGCAACAACAACCCCAACCCCAACACATTCACGGACACTCACATCACCACCATCATACTCAACATCAACATCAGCTTAGTAATTGCAGCAGCAATAATAATGAAGACTATTTGGCCCAACGTTTTGGCCAGCGGAAAATTCCATACGCAGTCGTCTTCCTTTTCCACAAAATCCTCATGTGGTTAATGATGGTTTTTTGTAGAGAATATGAAAATGTTGAAAAACACTGTAATCAATAAAGATAATCAGCAACTAAATCATGCTCAATTCCGAAGGATGCATCACGCAAAGTATGTGTTCTGTGGACTCAGAGGCCAAGACTGAATTACTGATCTCTCACCACTAACGCCATGTAGTAATAAAATCAATAACTGCAAGATTTCGTGGAAGCCAGCTCTGAGGGTGGCACAACACCAACGAATTTTGTAGCTTCTTATCCGTTTTCATCGGAATCTCAAAGTCTAGAAGCCCACCGACGTTCAACCAAAATCTTACTGAAGCTCATTATGAGATCATAGACGATCAACAACCGGTCATCAGTTGCACGTAATATGGCACGAACAAACAATAAACCTAAAACCCAATTAAACCCACCTCCAGAGATCGTAAAGATAACAGCGATAGAGAATGGTCGTCCGACAATAGCAATGGTGAACGTCATCGTTTATGAAATGAGGTTTTCGTTTAAATCGAATAGAAAATATGAAAATTAAGAAACCAAATGAAAATTAACAAGATTTGCTGAAAACAAATTGAATATGTTATCACAACAGGTGCCAAACAGACAGACTTTTTATTTCAGAACAGATTTAATTTAAAATTACTTAGTTCGGACCTCAGAAAATTCTTTGAGGTAAAACAATTTTAATGTCCATTTTTCTATTTTAAATAAAAATAACCGACTCGATCGACTTTAGTTTTCTATTATCAAGTTGGGTAACGCCCACAAAAAACTAAATGTTCAATTTGTTTAGAAGCTGCGTTAGATAACACCTGATGTAGAGATGTTAGAAATTACACCATCGATAATACTATTGAGCTACATGAAAGATTCGTTGACCTATTTTAATTAAGTACTTTAAAATTAGTTAAGGCACATTTGAGTCTATTTACCGATATCTGGATGTTCAAGAAAATCTGTCCATAAATGGAAACATTTCCCAAAATCATTTTAAAGTATCGGAATATAGTTTTACATGTTTGAATCTCTGAAGGTATATCGATACACGGTATACAGTGTATCCGAATCGGTTTTGGATATAATTTTGTAGCTTTTTGAACTTTTATAGATATTTTAATGAAATTTCACATGATTAGAGCTGAGGTGTTTTCGAGTTGATTTGACGGAATATAAGACTCTATTTGATCAAGGGTGTAGTTGGTGGCCCTCCAAATATGGTAGTCTCGGTTATGTTGTTTCACAAAAAATAAATTTATGAATTGAGACAAAAGAAATCTTATATAAAAATAAGATCGTTTCAGAGTATTCAAGTCGAAGTAATATTTTTGAACTCTTTACTCTTGTTTCTTTTTAAAGTTAGCGGACTTAATATAGGCCTTAAAATTTGTTAAACATATGTGCGGAATCCCTATAAAAGTCTAAAAAATAATGGCAATAACCATATTAATATATGAATCCGTTAAAAAGGTATTGGAACTTTCAAAAAAATAATTCTTTTGGGATCCTTTCCAAAAAAAAGTGGCAATATTTTTCATGGATTTAGTCATTTTTTGGTCTGAACTTTATAATTTATAAGAAATTTTAACAGAAACGGGGGTAAACTAAATTTGGATGGATTCGGGTTAGGATTTGTACACAAGCGTTACCCAAAGTTGATCAAATCAAAAGTTATCAAATCTTGAATCGTATAATTTCAATCAGCTCTAATCATGTGAAATTTCATTTTAAGATCTCCAACGGTTCAAAAATTACAGAATTTAAAAAAAAGACAATTAGACGGGAGAAATCAATACAAAACTTTAAGTTATTCAAAATTGAAATTTTTAAAGTTGAGATAGTTATCAGACTTGAGCTAAAAGGAATGTCTATATTATAGAGGGTACTGATTTGATTGATCATTCTTACTGGTTAATATACCCTCCACCACCACAAGTGCTGATAGAGAAAAAATTAGGGTTTATCATTCATATTATCATATTCAAGCATCATATTGAAATCTGAGTCGATTTAGTCATGCCTGTCAGTCCGTCTGTCTCTACCTCGACCCTCTATACCTATATCAGCCTGTTGGAAACATTCTCACGGTCACAACAATAATCTAATTTTAAAAAAATTTACCATTTTTTTCTTATTCTCCCAATCAGTTTGCTATTTGAAATCATTTAAATCGGTTCAGTAACAAAGAAGTTATAGACCCATATCTGCGTCAATCTCGAAATTCGGACAAAAATCTGAGTCAATCTCGAAATTCGGACAAAAAACTATTCTTTAAATTTAATTAAAATTTGACTATAATTAATAGCTAAATGAATCTCATTACTATAGTCAAAAATCATAAATATCAGATGAGGAGAAAAAAAGGGTATAGTCAAAAAATCTGTTAAATTTTATTACTCCAAATATACGTACATATGAAATATCACTTTGTATATAAAACAGTTATATGTATCATATGTTTTAGTGTGTATGCTTGTGGTGGAGGGTATAAGAGATTCAGCATATCCGAATTATTACTTGATCGGATGTAACTTGATATTAAGAGGTTAAATCAAGAATCAAGTTATATCTACAAATTGAACTAGATCTCGACCGAAACACTTTGGTCATTTGGTAGTACAGTAATAATATTTGCGGTGATATTAAGCTGAAAACCCAGCGCCAGCATGTGATGTTTAAAGAGATTCCGATATTTTTTAATGTGGCCCCAAATGTTTTGATTTATCAGAGTTAAAATCGTTACAAATAATCTGTTAAGTTTAAAAGACAATAAAAATATTCTTCTTTTTCGTTAAATAATTTTTTTTACAAAATTTTAATTATTTTAATTTAAATAATTTGATTAATTGTTATCTAGCGTAGCTAAATTTAATTCGTACTGTGAAAAGTGAAAAATTATTTCAATCTTACTGCCATCTGATAAATCATTTCATATATTAAATTTCCTATGGATATTTTTAGTTCATATTCATATGATTATATATTAAAAGGATATTTCGTCCAATCTAACTTAAAAAAAAATCTTAGTTATGCTCAATCTGAAGCGATTTTGACATACACATACAAACTATATTTACCGTTATATATAATTTATGTATCTATATATTGTATCTACAAGTAGTTAAATAATCTATAATCTAATAACAAATATATTCATATTAGGGTGATTCAATTTTGTAAGTAAAAGCCAAAGTCTTACATTCTTTGAATATCTATTTTCAAAATTGTTTACTACTTTTTAAATGTCTTAGATTTCCTTTGATATATATATATCATTTATTACTATAATTGATGTGAAGTTTCCAAATTTGTTCAAGACCCTTTAACGTTGCTCACAGTTAGCTATTTCGGATCATCCTTTTCTTAACTCATTATTATTTGTATTAATTATAAAATATAAACTTTTTAAAGTAAATAAGAATGTATTAAATAAAAAAATAGTTAAGAATGTATTATATATTTATATCTAATAATTATAGTCTCAAATTCTTTAAATAATATACACAAATACATACACATATAATAAGTAAATACATGTTGGCTTTAATGTGTGCATAAGTTAATAAATGTTTATGATTATAATTATAAATAAAATTAATTAGTAACAATTGTTTAATATTCTTCCAAATAAAAAAAAACTAAAATTATACAAATATATAAAATATTTAATAACCAAATTATAGCTTTTCTTAATTATGCTGTAAATTAGCGAAACACATTGTGTCCTATCATCCAACTAAAATCTAAATCATACTCACAGTCGCAATAATAATCCAAATTTAATAGAATTTGTTATTGTAATAAAAAGTTATAGACCGATACCTCAGGCAACCCGAGATTTATAAAAATGAATTTTTAAATAGATATTCAGCTAAACTACTGGACCAATTTTGTTGAAATTTTCACAGAATGATCCCTATATACCCGAAAGTAACATAGGCCAGAGGGAGGGGTACCCCCCATATAAAGCAAGTATCTAAAGAACTAAAACAGCGAGAATTTTCAAATTTAATTTCGGATACTTCTTCAAGGAACTGTTTTACTGTACAAAATGTAGAATGGATATGATCTGGGGAGAGGTAACCCCCAAACAAAGAAAATATTGATTATTAAATGTCTAAACAACTACATCATTACATCATTCCATTAATTTTTTCAAGGAACTACTTTGCAAGACAAAATGCGGATAGAATCAGCTATAAACAACTATAACAGCGAGGATTATCAAAGATCTTTTTTATTGCTCAAAATGTAGTACGACGAAGCAAATATTGATTATCGGATATACGAAGAACTGTTACAGTGAGGGTTTTAAAATTCGGTCACAATCCGTTTCTTAAGAAAATCTCTCTACAGGATAAAATGTTGGACAAATAAGATAAGGGGAAGAGGTATCCTTCATAAAAATCCAAATTTAATTTAAAAATTCGGTCCCAATCACGTTCTCAAGGAGAAGTTTCACTGGACTTGATGTAGGACTGATAAAATCAGAAGGCGAGGTAGATATACAACAATTAGCAAATTCGAATTATTCTAAACAGTCGTTACAGCGGTAGTTTTTAGTACTAATCAAAATCTAATGGAACTATTCCTGAAAAAAAAACTAGGACCAGTGGATATTTAAGGAACTGCTGTTATTAAATTGAATGAATCGCCTTTTCATTCATCAGTTTTATAAGGGCGACAAGGCGCATTGGTCATATTTATAATTTATAGCTAAATAGATCGTCTGAATGGATGCATTAAAACTAAACATAACAGTAGATGATGAGTGTAGTATTATAACTTTGAGAATTTGGAACCCATATCGGTTCCATGGAAGTATTTCGATTTGAACAAGATCGGGGCAAAATATGTGGATATATTTTTACTTAAAAAAAAAAATGAGTTAAAATTCAAATGCAAATAACTCGAAAACTATAAGATGAAAATAATACAAAACTATTTATTAAAAATCGCGCAGCGGCTTTAAGATGGTTTATAATTGAATTTGCATGCGAATCAAAAATTTGGCCCTTTACAAAAATCTGTAGAAACACATAAAACTCCAACCATCTATGGTGGTGTAGGGTATAAATATGCTTGAAGAGGTGGATTGAAACTGCCTGTGAAAGGAAATTTGAATAGGAATTTCAACTGTACACCGATTAACAATGAAGCTATAACAATAATGTCTTTCTAAATCGCTTTATTTTATATATTTTCTCGTTGTTACTTTAAGAAGCAAAGAGCTTCCGTAAAGGCCGCTGTTGGGGTTTATTCCAGCTAAGTAGGTGATTATCTCTGTAGCTAAATTCAATCTATGGTTTATAAATTCCTTTGTTGATGTTCTCCGTATTCATTGAAAGTCGAGTTGGCCAGGGAGCTTCTTCGTCCTTTTCTGCACCTTTTCACGAATATTTAAACTTGGAATTTGAGTGCGAAGTACATAAATTATAGATTTTATTATCCGAAATAAATGTATATCAAAAGATATCTATTTGCTCTTACAAAATTTCCATTAAAATAGAAATTTTTTTTAAAATACATTTCTCTTATTGTTAATTATACTTTTTTATTAAAATTATAATTTCTCTATACATACAAATTCTGGAAGAAAAAAACAAATTATAAAATAATGGAATTTTATTTTAATTCTTATGACTCCTAAATAATTAATACGATATTTTTAGTAAATTTACGTTCATAAAACTAATGACAAAAGTCCCAATATAACGGCAATATGAAATGGATAATATGAGTTTTTAACACATCCTCTATTACTCTCGCCCTTACGATCCTCCACCGAACCATGAGGAATTTCATTCTCTTCATCATCATGATCAGTATCAGGATATTGGGGATGATCATCTTTGTGAGCAATTTCTTCAATTGCTAAAGGTACAGCTTCATTAATAGTTCTCAATAAAGGATAATTATTACTTAAACGATGAGGCAGCGGTAAGTTCAAATGTTTATAGTGTCGGAAATCATCGTATATATCAGTTTCGGCATCACATTCTCCCAAAAAGTCATCGGTATCAATAGACCAAACCATTATACCGGCTAATTTTCTTTCAACAGCGAACTTCACTTTGTTGGCTATGGAACGTGAGTTATCAAAGGTGACCACTTCAACGAGACCAGTAAAAACATCTTTTTCAGAATGTGCCAGAGCTTGTGAGGTTTCTGGATCCCACATAGTCATCCAACCAGAAGTTTTATTACTTAAAATTCTGCAAATTTCATTAAAACCCAGGAAACCGTCTTCTCGGGTGAAGGGTCCTTGGAAGGCAGTACCATCAGTATCATCATCAATATTGCCATCTAAGGCCGTTCTAAATGTACGTCCATAGAAGGGAACACCCATGACAATTTTCTCAGCTGGTGCTCCTAATTTCAGCAAATAATCGATGGTAAATTGCTGGAAGAAAAATATAATTGAAAAAATTTTCTTTTAGGGAAATTAAAATTTAGATACCCACCACACTTAATACATCCCCATTTGGTGCTGTCAAAGGGGCATTATAACCAATTTTACGATCCCAACTACCATGATAATCATAACACATAATATGTAAAAAGTCCAAATAACGTGAAATCTGACGTACATCATAGGCTTGATCTATAACATTTTTGGCCGCTCCAATGGCCGAGGTCAGCAATAGACCATGAGGATTAAATTGTTCACGTAACTCCTTGCAAAGCAAAACGAAATTCTCACGATCTTGTGGAGCACCACCACGTTGTGTGGGATATTCCCAATCTAAATCGAGACCATCAAAATTATATTTACGTATAAACGAAGTGACTTGTTTAACGAATTTTCCTCTTCTAATGGGATCGGCCACCATATCCGAATAATTTTTAGAACCTTCATTCCAGCCACCAATGGCCAAACTAACTTTCAAATGGGGATGGGTACGTTTTAAACCAGTTAAACGTTCATAGCCACCTTTGCCATAGTCCTCTTTAAGATCCTGCCAAGGATCTAGTTAAAATAAAAAATATATGTTAAAAAAAAGTCCGATATATTAAAACTTATATATAAGTCTAAATACCCAAAGATTTAATAGCTGACTGTTGAGGATCGAGACCAGCAAAGGCATATACCACATGTGTACAGAGACTAGGATCAAAGTTATCTATGGAATAAGCTCCCTGACCGGGACGATAAACGGCCCATGTTGATATATAACAAACCACAACTTTACCATGTATAGGTCCTGTAAAACATATATAAATATAAATTAAAATGTTTTATCATGTTATTGTCACCCTTAATACAGGATGTATTTAGTTTTTTTTTCGATATAGAAATATTAAGTATCATTTACCGGTTTTTGCTTTGGTATTCATTATACAAACTGAGAAAACCACTAAAAATATGAAAAAGAACCTGTTTCCTGTGCAAATGTGGTGCCAGGTCATCTGTAACGAAATACGTTAAGAAAAAGAACAACAAAAAAGAAGAAAACAATATTAAAAATGAAACCACAAAAAAGTTAATAAAATTTTATAAAATAATTATATACATACATATATTTGTATATACTGATGTATATGTGTATGTATTTATATGTGTGTTATACTTGAGTCCTGGCGGAAATAAGGAAAGTTAAGTTTTTAACTGCTGATCACTGAGTCTTCTAATGATCAGTGAATAAAATAAAGTTTATTATTGGGGTATGGTACTGTGACATTCGTTTAGTTATGATCAGTGTTGTCCTTTTGGCGTTTTTCTGTATTTATTGGTGCGTTTTTATTATCAGTAGCCGTAAATTTTTAATTAAACAAATTAGGATCCGTATGCTACCGATTTTTAGTATTTTTTTCCATAAACGTACATTAATTTTATTAAAGAATTAGAAACAAGTAAAAAAGCCATATACGGCTGTGGCGAATCTTTAATACCCTCCATCACAAATGCCTTTGAAGTAAATACTTTATGTTTCGTACATACGCACTCACACATACATACGTATACAATATAAAAAAGTTTTTCTTAAGTGCAGACATTTTTGGCTGTATTTATACCCTACACAACCAAAGGTCATTGAGGTATTATGCGTTTGTGCTGATGTTTATAATATGCAGAAAAAATTTTGTTACATCCACCTTTAAGTACACCGTTCGACTCAGAATCACTCTCTGAGTCGATTTAATGTTGTCCGTCCGTCTCTTAGTCTGTCTGTCCGGCTGATTGTCCATGTAAATGTAAATGTTGTGAACAGTCGACAGGTTACAATGAAATTTGGTACATATTATTTTTTTGGTCTTAGGATAAAAGCTATTGAAATTGACTATGTTCGGTTGAGTATTGCAGGTTTCTCCCATACAAATGCTCTTCCTGGAAAGGAAGACGATGTTCCAAAATATATTATTTCTCAAACGTCCCACACAAACCCATTTCAAAATATCACTTTTAAAAGCAAAAATCTCACATATGCATTGGAATTTGTGATAATAGATAGTCAAATTAAGATAAAATGAACAAAAATCGATGTGAAAGTTATACGAGGGTCGGTTCATAATTTCTTGTTGTTTTTATATGAAAAAAATTAAAAAATGTCAAATTGAGATGAAACAGAAATTTATAATATTTTATTTTTGATAGTTTTCCAAAAGAAATTTTCACGACTGTGTTTATAGAAATATTCCACATAAAATAGCGCTAAGAGTATTTGATCGCATAAAAAAGGAAAACAACAAGGCTAAGAAATAATCTTGTTTATTTAAAAAAATACCGTTAAATTGCCTCTAATTAAAAAAACTTCAATTATATTTTTGAATTAGAATAGTAAATATAAAACAAAAGACAAAAATGTTTTAGTCGCTCAAGCCTAACTATGTAATACCCTACAGCACAATGTAGCATCTAAATAGTAGTTATGAAGAAGTTATGAACGATCTAATAAATTACTGTTAAAGTAAGATTTATGTGAAATTTGTCCGTTTCAAAATGAATTTTTGTGAGAGGTTATATAGGAGTTACATGAAATTATGTACCGACTCTGCTATAATTTGCCCAATTATTAAAAAAATACCAACGTACATGTACGATTTTTGCCCATCAAAGTAAAGGAATAGACCGGCCCTCGCATAATTTGGCACATCGTTTTAAATTATCTTAAGACTTACTTCTATTAAATTTCGTTAAATTTCTTTAAATTTAGGACTTTTATGAGCTTAAAACCCCATTTCGGGAGGATATATGTATGGGTGGTACCTGAAATATTATGCCGAACATGGCCAATTTCAGTAGGCTTCGCCACTGAACCAAAATAATAATATGTGCCAAATTTCAGACAGACATCCTTAAAAAGACTCAGAAAATTATTCTGAGTCAAACGGTGTACTTAAAGGTGGAACGGAATAATTTCTGTTAAATTAAGTTAAAATAAATAAGTTTTCTTCATATCATTTCATATTTTATATGATCTTTATCACTGAAAATCACTGTTTTTTTAATCCGTTGCTTTTTTAGTTTTTTCTGCAATTTTTATCCGAAGAGTAGGCATCACTGGATATAGGATTTTTGATTGTATTGAATGTTAAATATAAATTCGCTTTAAATAAAAATTATCATAAAATAAATGTTGGTTGATAACGACGTTTTTTTAAAAGTGATTCAGTAATAATTGTTATATTTGCAATTAATGGAACTAAATAGTTGGGGGGGGGGCTAAATCTTGTCAATGAAATGAGTTCGAATGACAGATGCAATGAATATTAATTTCCACACAATAGAAAATTAATTCTTTGTCCATCGCACTAATTAAAGCCTTTGTTTAATAATTAGTGAATAAGGTGATTTAAATTCACTGTTTTCATATTTAGGCATTTTAAAACGTTTTTAAGGGTAATGTAAGCGTTAAGCGAAAGTTTATAAAGACCCTAATTCGTTCCCACGAATATTCGATTTCCGTTCAGGAATGATCCGAACCACTATCGGCCAAAGGTTGTCAACCTAGAGACAGCTTCGATATCCTGCACCATATTGTAGGCTTTAAATTGTAGTCACGAGAAATTGTGGAACCTCTCTCGTGTAATTTTTTATCTGATTTATGCGTGATTTTATAAGATATAACTAACATTTATATGAGATTTAAGCGCTTTAAAATGATTTTATTCTATGATTCTATTATATGGAAGTTATGGAAAATAATGTTCCGGGAGTTATGGTTTGGGAGCAATGAGAAAACACAAATTGAAATTTAGATCGTCATACTAATATTTTTCAGATTAAGGTGAATTTTTGAATAGGGTCTATGTGGGAAATACGATAATTTGCTGATCATTAAAAATATTTTCTATGAATATTATTTGCCGTAATGGCGTAACATTTGAACGAGAGCTTCATGAATCATGAGATCGATCACCCTATTGCTTTTCATTTCATTTCCATCATATTGTGCCCTATACCTCCATAGGTGATTGGGGCATTATGCGTTTGTGCCGATAACCGTCCGTCTGTTTGTTTGAATAGTTATTCATGTCAACGTTGTGAACACTTTTTAGGTCGCAATTTTTAAGACATTTTGATGAAATTTGGCACATATAATTGGTTTGCCCAAAGGCCAAACTCCATTGAAATTGGTTATGTTCGATTTAATATTACAAGGTATAACCTTTTCAAATTGCTGTAGCTCTCATACAAACCAACTTCCGGAAATAACTTTAACGTTAATAAGTTTCAAAAACGTAAAATTACATTCTTTTAAAGTCTGGTGTTAACTGGTAATAAACCGAAAATATTTTACCTACACACACATACATATAAGTAATTATAATTTTGGAAATTTGTACTAAATAAATTTATTTAAAAATTATATACTTGTATGTATAAAAGTAGTTCTTCTTTTACTTCTTCTGCTTAATTTCACATAAAACTTTAATTAAAATTCTAAACACAAAAGAAAACCTCAACGAACTTTAATTTTAATTTTATTTTTTTTTCAAAAATTGTTACGCTTTTTCATTTGTATGTATATACATACATGTGTATGCAAGAGTGTATATGTGTGAATTTCAATTTTAACTCTAATAAATGTCAATCGTACTCATTACTGCAGACAGATTAATTGAAATGCATACAATTTGAAAATTCAAAAAAGGTACTGGTTTTTTAGCCACGCCTCGTATAAATAATACGAAATACAATTAAGAAACAATAACAAAAAAAGAAAAAGTTTAAGAATTTTATGAAATTAATTATTTATTGAAAATATTAACACATTTTTAAAAAATAAAATTGAAAAATTTCTCTTGCGATTAAAAAAAAAATAATGAATTTGAATCCTGCTTAATTTTCAATACCCTTCACCACAAATGCGTGCGGGGTAAATACATTATGTTTAGTACATACACACTCACACATACCTTCACAAAAATATGCAAAATATATAAAAGTTTCTCTTAAATATAACACAGGAACACTTAATGAGTCATAAAATTAGATATAATTTTGGGTATAACTTTTTTCGAACTGAACCGATTTTAATAGTTATGTGAATGTAATGAAGTACATGCAATGTAATGAAAAATTTCATTCCAACTTGTCGATTTATAATTGACAATTTTACGAATGTTTTGCTGGAATTTCGAAGTTGCCACAGATATTGGTCTATATCTTTTAATATAATGAACTTTTTTGCTGGTTTTAAATGGGAAACGTCTCAAAATTATAACAAATACTCAGGTCAAATTCCATTGAGCTGTTTTAGTTATTGTAAATGTGATCATACAATTACAGCCAGACGGACATAGCTAAATCGACTCAGATTTTAATTTGATGCAAAATCTTGAAGCGTTACACGCGGATTGACAAAGTTAATATACCCTCTTCACCACTTGTGATATAAAAAAACAGCAACAAAAAAAAGTAATTCACTTAATATAGTATTCATATTAAATGATTATTTCAAAACCGGAATAAAATCAATTCTACACGATTTCATACACATATGCACATAACGTATATATTTTTTTTAAATTTTTATTTATTAATGGACAGACTTTTTGAAAAGCAACCAAAAATGGGGAAAGAAATACCCAAATCTTTAGTTTTATTTTCTTTGATCATTTTTCCACAAAAAAAAAAGAAGAAAAATGAAAAAAGAGTGAAATAAAAAACAACTTTCCGTTTCACTTTGAAGTTTGAATAAACACACGATTAAATTACATACAAACACACAAACAAACAAACAAACATTCATATTCACAGTAAGTGATCTACATAAAAAATAATGTATTTTATTTTTTTTTTTGTTTAAAGAAGGAAATCACTAAAAAAAACTTGTAGAAACACACACACACACACATGTTTATTTATATAGAAAACATATTTATGAAATAAATTTAAATTATATATTCGTTATATACGTTAGTAATTTGCACTTTATTGCTGCTTCTTTTTCTTGTTTAACTTACTTTTGAGGTAGTTTATTTGTTATTTAGCAAAAACAAAAAAAAAAAATAAATAAAAATAAAATAAAAAAATAAAAAATAAATTAAAAATCGAGTTTTTTTTAAATAAAAAGTTGAAATTTTTTAACTAAAATAAAAATTAAATTCTTGTTTTTCGTTCAAAAAAAATCCGTTTGTGTTATTTGCGTTACGACGTTTTGAATCAAGTGTCACCGTTGCTCTTTAACCACAAACTAAAGTTTTTTGTTTTCCAAGTTACAATCAGCCACTGTTAGGTCTCTTCGATTTGCTTCTGCTAGCCAACACGCTCACTCACTCACTTACTCACTCATTCATGTTCATTCAAAAATCCACAATTTTCATAGACTTGTTATTATTTACTTACTTATATTTATTTTTACCCTACACCAATGAAGGCCGGTATGCATTATTACTAAGAAATTCTGATTAAAAAATGTGTGAATCGAAAAAAAACTGCATAACAGCACAAAAATCAAATTCCACGCCAAAATAAGTTAAAACTGTAATCAGTATTATAAAATCTGAAATCGTTATAAAAGTAAGATTTAAAGTTTAAAACATTATTGTTCATTTAACCAAAATAAGCTTAATCGTTGTTTATTACAAACTATTCTATAAAATAGACCAGAAACCAGTTTATTTAATAGACTAGAAACTAGTCTATTTAACAGACTAGAAACTATTTAATAGACTAGAAACTGGTCTATTTTATAAAATTACAACTGGTCTATTTTATAGACAAGAAACTGGTCTACTTATAGACTAGAAACTGGTCTACTTATAGACTAGAAACTAGTTTATTCTATAGATTAGAAAATAGTCTATTTAATAGACTAGATAATAGTCTTTTTTAATACAACAAAAAATTAGTATATTTAATAGACTAGAAACTACTCTATTTAGTAGACTACTTAGTTCTAGTTTATTAAATAGACCAGCAACTAGTCTATTTTAAAGGTCAGAAACTAGTCTATTTTAAAGACTAGAAATTAGCCTATTTAATAGACTAGAAACTAGTTTATTTAACAGACTAGAAACTATTCTTGCATAATTAATATAAAATATGGAATTTAGTAAGGTAATTGACTAGAAACTAGTATATTTTATAAATCAGAATCTTATTTATTTTATTGATTATAATCTTATCTATTTTTATACTAGAATCTAGTCTATTTTTTAACAAGAATCTGGTCTATTGTTTTACAAGAATCTAGTATATATTTTGAATGTACTAGAATGCACTCTATTTTAGACTAGAAAATAGTCTATTTTTAGACTAGAAAATAGTCTATTTTATAAAATAGAAATCTAATATGATTAATTTTAAAGTTTAATTTGCAATAAAATTAATAAGTCAGATCTAAAAATTCTTAATATTTAATTTAATATTCTTTACATTTAATTTAAATAGTAATTAAGGAATTATAGTTGTAATCACTAGTGATACAATTTTGAATCAAAAAACTCTTCCCTTAAAGTTTTCATAGTGCTTTCGGTCACTTTGCTTTTGAACAGGAATCTGTATCACACTTTCGGACACCTTCAATTCTTTTTTAAAAATCTTCCAAAGATAGTTTGGAAGATTTGCCTCTCTTGGTACAAATATTGTTTTTGTACCACTTAAGGGTTTGTCAACCCATAAGTGACAAAATGTCATGTCACACCAAAAATAACTGGACATATTATGAAGCCTTATGAATGAAAGTAGCCTTGAGAATTTGCGAAAAAATTTCCAAAACATACGTTTTGTCATCTCTTATACAGCAAGAATATTCTTTTAGAAAACCTGACTTCAACTTCCGTGCTCTGTTTTTGGTCTCTACATTTTTAGTAGCGTTCCTGTCAAAAATTTTTATATGTTTTTAAATCTTCGTTAACTTTAACAATTCGCACAAAGCTTTCTGAATTTTGGCTTTTGAAACATCGTGTCGACCATTCCTTCTACCTGAACCAGGTTTCTTATCAAGGGACAAATTTTCCCGATAATGTTTAATAACATTGGAAACAGGTTGAACAATATACAGTAACCGAAATTCGATTTGAACAGTCATCTATTCACACATCCGTACTTATGTTTAAGTTTGTTTGTATTTCATGTGAATGATCAGTGAGACATTGTTGTTGTTGTTGTTATTATTATTATTGTTGTTTCTTCACCACATTGGTAATTCAAGTTTTTTTTATTATTTTTTGTTTAAATGCAAAAGGTAAAATTGTATTTAAGTCGTTTCATCTGACTAAGTAAAGTAAGTTGTTTTACTTCGAAAAAAAATGTTTCGGTTTTGAAGAAATATCAGCGTCTTTATCTCTTTTTTGCTCACTTCTCGCTTTATGAAATTTATTTTTATTCAACGGAGAGGAAGTCAACAACATAAGAAACCAAAACTTTATGTTAGAAATGTATGTGAGAGAGAGAGAGAGAAAAAGAGTTAAGAAAACCCGGGCTAAAAGTCTTAAGAAATACTCTCTTGCAATAACTTCCAAAATAGGCAATAATAAAATGAGTTATGACTCATTTTCAAAATACACTTTTAAAGAAACCAAGAGATTAAATTTATTTTCTTATTTTGAACATAAAAATTTTTAATTTAATCTAAACTTAAAAAAAGCTTTTTTTTCTAACATTCGAGACAATTTTAATACTCAAAGTCTACAATAATGCGAAATACAGTTAAGCCACCGTTTTATCATGTCAGATTTTTATGTTCGAACATACAAAACTGATAAGGTTGAAGCTTTAAGTGATCTCGCAACACTTTTCACAGTTATAAAAAAACAACGTAAAAAAAACTTAAATTAAAAAATAAAATCTGAAATTCTGTAAAACCCTTTTTTTCTCGGTTATTAATGCCTCCAGAGCAAATCTAAGCTTAATCCATGATCACTTTTTTGAAATTTTATAAAATCTAAATTTTCTCGGCAATTAAGGTCTCCAGAACCAATTTAAGCTTAATCCATGATCACTTTTTGGAAATTTTGTAAAACCTTAATTTTCTCGGCAATTAAGGCCTCCAGAGCAAATCTAAGCTTAATCCATGATCACTTTTTGGAAATTTTATAAAATCTTAATTTTCTCGGTAATTAAGGCCTCCAGAGCAAATCTGAGCTTAATCCATGATCACTTTTTGGAAATTTTATAAAATCTTAATTTTCTTGGTAATTAAGGCCTCCAGAGCCAATGTAAACTTAATCCATGATCACTTTTTGGAAATTTTATAAAATCTTAATTTTCTAGGTAATTAAGGCCTCCAGAGCAAATCTAAGCTTAATCCATGATCACTTTTTGGATATTTTATAAAACTTTAATTTTTTCGGTAATTAAGGCCTCCGAGCAAATCTTAGCTTAATCCATGATCACTTTTTGGAAATTTTACAAAACATTAATTTTCTCGGTAATTAAGGCCTCCAGAGCAAATCTAAGCTTAATCCATGATCACTTTTTGGATATTTTATAAAACTTTAATTTTTTCGGTAATTAAGGCCTCCAGAGCAAATCTTAGCTTAATCCATGATCACTTTTGGAAATTTTATAAAACATTAATTTTCTCGGCAATTAAGGCCTCCAGAGCAAATCTAAGCTTAATCCATGATCACTTTTTGGAAATTTTATAAAATCTTAATTTCTCGGTAATTAAGGCCTCCAGAGCAAATCTAAGCTTAATCCATGATCACTTTTTGGAAATTTTATAAAACCTTAATTTTCTCGGCAATTAAGGCCTCCAGAGCAAATCTAAGCTTAATCTATGATCATTTTTTGGAAATTTTATAAAACCTTAATTTACTCAGTAATTAAGGCCTCCAGAGGCAATTCAAGCTTAATCCATGATCACTTTTTGGAAATTTTATAAAATCTAAATTTTCTCGGCAATTAAGGCCTCCAGAGCAAAGCTTAAGCTTAATCCATGATCACTTTTTGGAAATTTTATAAAACCTTAATTTACTCGGTAATTAAGGCCTCCAGAGCAAATCTAAGCTTAATCCATGATCACTTTTAGGAAATTTTATAAAACCTTAATTTTCTCGGCAATTAAGGCCTCCAGAGCAAATCTAAGCTTAATCCATGATCACTTTTTAGAAATTTTATAAAATCTTAAATTTTCTCGGCAATTAAGGCCTCCAGAGGCAATTAAGCTTAATCCATGATCACTTTTTGGAAATTTTATAAAACCTTAATTTTCTCGGTAATTAAGGCCTCCAGAGCAAATCTAAGCTTAATCCATGATCACTTTTAGGAAATTTTATAAAACTTAATTTTTTCGGTAATTAAGGCCTCCAGAGCAATTTAAGCTTAATCCATGATCACTTTTTGGAAATTTTATAAAACCTTAATTTTCTCGGTAATTAAGGCCTCCAGAGCAAATCTAAGCTTAATCCATGATCACTTTTTAGGAAATTTTATAAAACCTTAATTTTCTCGGTAATTAAGGCCTCCAGAGCAAATCTAAGCTTAATCCATGATCACTTTTTGGAAATTTTATAAAATCTTAATTTTCTCGGTAATTAAGGCCTCCAGAGCAAATCTAAGCTTAATCCATGATCATTTTTTGGAAATTTTATAAAACTTTGATTTTTCAGTAATAAAGGCCTCCAGAGCAAATCTAAGCTTAATCCATGATCACTTTTTGGAAATTTTATAAAACTTAAATTTTCTCGGTAATTAAGGCCTCCAGAGCAAATCTAAGCTTAATCCATGATCACTTTTTGGAAATTTTATAAAACTTAATTTTTTCGGTAATTAAGGCCTCCAGAGCAAATCTAAGCTTAATCCATGATCACTTTTTGGAAATTTTATAAAATCTTAATTTTCTCGGTAATTAAGGCCTCCAGAGCAAATCTAAGCTTAATCCATGATCACTTTTTGGAAATTTTATAAAATCTTAAATTTTCTCGGTAATTAAGGCCTCCAGAGCAAATCTAAGCTTAATCCATGATCACTTTTTGGAAATTTTATAAAACTTAATTTTCTCGGTAATTAAGGCCTCCAGAGCAAATCTAAGCTTAATCCATGATCACTTTTTGGAAATTTTATAAAACCTTAATTTTCTCGGTAATTAAGGCCTCCAGAGCAAATCTAAGCTTAATCCATGATCACTTTTTGGAAATTTTATAAAACCTTAATTTTCTCGGTAATTAAGGCCTCCAGAGCAAATCTAAGCTTAATCCATGATCACTTTTTGGAAATTTTATAAAATCTTAATTTTCTCGGTAATTAAGGCCTCCAGAGCAAATCTAAGCTTAATCCATGATCACTTTTTGGAAATTTTATAAAATCTTAATTTTCTCAGTAATTAAGGCCTCCAGAGCAAATCTAAGCTTAATCCATGATCACTTTTTGGAAATTTTATAAAACCTTAATTTTCTCGGTAATTAAGGCCTCCAGAGCAAATCTAAGCTTAATCCATGATCACTTTTTGGAAATTTTATAAAATCTTAAATTTTCTCGACAATTAAGGCCTCCAGAGCAAATCTAAGCTTAATCCATGATCACTTTTTGGAAATTTTATAAAACCTTAATTTTCTCGGTAATTAAGGCCTCCAGAGGCAAATCTAAGCTTAATCCATGATCACTTTTTGGAAATTTTATAAAACCTTAATTTTCTCGGTAATTAAGGCCTCCAGAGCAAATCTAAGCTTAATCCATGATCACTTTTTGGAAATTTTATAAAATCTTAATTTTCTCGGCAATTAAGGCCTCCAGAGCAAATCTAAGCTTAATCCATGATCACTTTTTGGAAATTTTATAAAACCTTAATTTTCTCGGTAATTAAGGCCTCCAGAGCAAATCTAAGCTTAATCCATGATCACTTTTTGGAAATTTTATAAAACCTTAATTTTCTCGGCAATTAAGGCCTCCAGAGCAAATCTAAGCTTAATCCATGATCACTTTTTGGAAATTTTATAAAACCTTAATTTTCTCGGTAATTAAGGCCTCCAGAGCAAATCTAAGCTTAATCCATGATCACTTTTTGGAAATTTTATAAAACCTTTAATTTTCTCGGTAATTAAGGCCTCCAGAGCAAATCTAAGCTTAATCCATGATCACTTTTTGGAAATTTTATAAAACTTTAATTTTCTCAGTAATTAAGGCCTCCAGAGCAAATCTAAGCTTAATCCATGATCACTTTTTGGAAATTTTATAAAACTTTAATTTTCTCGGTAATTAAGGCCTCCAGAGCAAATCTAAGCTTAATCCATGATCACTTTTTGGAAATTTTATAAAACTTAATTTTCTCAGGCAATTAAGGCCTCCAGAGCAAATCTAAGCTTAATCCATGATCACTTTTTGGAAATTTTATAAAACTTAATTTTCTCGGCATTAAGGCCTCCAGAGCAAAATCTAAGCTTAATCCATGATCACTTTTTGGAAATTTTATAAAACTTTAATTTCTCGGTAATTAAGGCCTCCAGAGCAAATCTAAGCTTAATCCATGATCACTTTTTGGAAATTTTATAAAACTTAATTTTCTCGGTAATTAAGGCCTCCAGAGCAAATCTAAGCTTAATCCATGATCACTTTTTGGAAATTTTATAAAACCTTAATTTTCTCGGCAATTAAGGCCTCCAGAGCAATCTAAGCTTAATCCATGATCACTTTTTGGAAATTTTATAAAACTTAATTTTCTCGGTAATTAAGGCCTCCAGAGCAAATCTAAGCTTAATCCATGATCACTTTTTGGAAATTTTATAAAACTTAATTTTCTCGGTAATTAAGGCCTCCAGAGCAAATCTAAGCTTAATCCATGATCACTTTTTGGAAATTTTATAAAACTTTAATTTTCTCGGTAATTAAGGCCTCCAGAGCAAATCTAAGCTTAATCCATGATCACTTTTTGGAAATTTTATAAAACCTTAATTTTCTCGGTAATTAAGGCCTCCAGAGCAAATCTAAGCTTAATCCATGATCACTTTTTGGAAATTTTATAAAACTTAATTTTCTCGTAATTAAGGCCTCCAGAGCAAATCTAAGCTTAATCCATGATCACTTTTTGGAAATTTTATAAAACCTTAATTTTCTCGGTAATTAAGGCCTCCAGAGCAAATCTAAGCTTAATCCATGATCACTTTTTGGAAATTTTATAAAACCTTAATTTTCTCGGTAATTAAGGCCTCCAGAGCAAATCTAAGCTTAATCCATGATCACTTTTTGGAAATTTTATAAACCTTAATTTTCTCGGTAATTAAGGCCTCCAGAGCAAATCTAAGCTTAATCCATGATCACTTTTTGGAAATTTTATAAAATCTTAATTTTCTCGGTAATTAAGGCCTCCAGAGCAAATCTAAGCTTAATCCATGATCACTTTTTGGAAATTTTATAAAATCTTAATTTTCTCGGTAATTAAGGCCTCCAGAGCAAATCTAAGCTTAATCCATGATCACTTTTTGGAAATTTTATAAAACTTAATTTTCTCGGTAATTAAGGCCTCCAGAGCAAATCTAAGCTTAATCCATGATCACTTTTTGGAAATTTTATAAAACTTTAATTTTCTCAGTAATTAAGGCCTCCAGAGCAATCTAAGCTTAATCCATGATCACTTTTTGGAAATTTTATAAAATCTAATTTTCTCGGCAATTAAGGCCTCCAGAGCAAATCTAAGCTTAATCCATGATCACTTTTTGGAAATTTTATAAAACCTTAATTTTCTCGGTAATTAAGGCCTCCAGAGCAAATCTAAGCTTAATCCATGATCACTTTTTGGAAATTTTATAAAACCTTAATTTTCTCGGTAATTAAGGCCTCCAGAGCAAATCTAAGCTTAATCCATGATCACTTTTTGGAAATTTTATAAAACTTAATTTTCTCGGCAATTAAGGCCTCCAGAGCAAATCTAAGCTTAATCCATGATCACTTTTTGGAAATTTTATAAAACCTTAATTTTCTCGGTAATTAAGGCCTCCAGAGCAAATCTAAGCTTAATCCATGATCACTTTTTGGAAATTTTATAAAACCTTAATTTTCTCGGTAATTAAGGCCTCCAGAGCAAATCTAAGCTTAATCCATGATCACTTTTTGGAAATTTTATAAAACCTTAATTTTCTCGGTAATTAAGGCCTCCAGAGCAAATCTAAGCTTAATCCATGATCACTTTTTGGAAATTTTATAAAACCTTAATTTTCTCGGTAATTAAGGCCTCCAGAGCAAATCTAAGCTTAATCCATGATCACTTTTTGGAAATTTTATAAAACCTTAATTTTCTCGGTAATTAAGGCCTCCAGAGGCAAATTAAGCTTAATCCATGATCACTTTTTGGAAATTTTATAAAACCTTAATTTTCTCGGTAATTAAGGCCTCCAGAGCAAATCTAAGCTTAATCCATGATCACTTTTTGGAAATTTTATAAAACCTTAATTTTCTCGGTAATTAAGGCCTCCAGAGCAAATCTAAGCTTAATCCATGATCACTTTTGGAAATTTTATAAAACCTTAATTTTCTCGGTAATTAAGGCCTCCAGAGCAAATCTAAGCTTAATCCATGATCACTTTTTGGAAATTTTATAAAACCTTAATTTTCTCGGTAATTAAGGCCTCCAGAGCAAATCTAAGCTTAATCCATGATCACTTTTTGGAAATTTTATAAAACTTAATTTTCTCGGCAATTAAGGCCTCCAGAGCAAATCTAAGCTTAATCCATGATCACTTTTTGGAAATTTTATAAACCTTAATTTTCTCGGCAATTAAGGCCTCCAGAGCAAATCTAAGCTTAATCCATGATCACTTTTTGGAAATTTTATAAAACCTTAATTTTCTCGGTAATTAAGGCCTCCAGAGCAAATCTAAGCTTAATCCATGATCACTTTTGGAAATTTTATAAAACCTTAATTTTCTCGGCAATTAAGGCCTCCAGAGCAAATCTAAGCTTAATCCATGATCACTTTTTGGAAATTTTATAAAACCTTAATTTTCTCGGTAATTAAGGCCTCCAGAGCAAATCTAAGCTTAATCCATGATCACTTTTTGGAAATTTTATAAAACCTTAATTTTCTCGGTAATTAAGGCCTCCAGAGCAAATCTAAGCTTAATCCATGATCACTTTTTGGAAATTTTATAAAACCTTAATTTTCTCGGTAATTAAGGCCTCCAGAGCAAATCTAAGCTTAATCCATGATCACTTTTTGGAAATTTTATAAAACTTAATTTTCTCGGTAATTAAGGCCTCCAGAGCAAATCTAAGCTTAATCCATGATCACTTTTTGGAAATTTTATAAAACTTAATTTTCTCGGTAATTAAGGCCTCCAGAGCAAATCTAAGCTTAATCCATGATCACTTTTTGGAAATTTTATAAAACTCTTAATTTTCTCGGTAATTAAGGCCTCCAGAGCAAATCTAAGCTTAATCCATGATCACTTTTTGGAAATTTTATAAAACTTAATTTTCTCGGTAATTAAGGCCTCCAGAGCAAATCTAAGCTTAATCCATGATCACTTTTTGGAAATTTTATAAAACCTTAATTTTCTCGGCAATTAAGGCCTCCAGAGCAATCTAAGCTTAATCCATGATCACTTTTTGGAAATTTTATAAAACCTTAATTTTCTCGGCAATTAAGGCCTCCAGAGCAAATCTAAGCTTAATCCATGATCACTTTTTGGAAATTTTATAAAACTTTAATTTTCTCGGTAATTAAGGCCTCCAGAGCAAATCTAAGCTTAATCCATGATCACTTTTTGGAAATTTTATAAAACCTTAATTTTCTCGGTAATTAAGGCCTCCAGAGCAAATCTAAGCTTAATCCATGATCACTTTTTGGAAATTTTATAAAACTTAATTTTCTCGGCAATTAAGGCCTCCAGAGCAAATCTAAGCTTAATCCATGATCACTTTTTGGAAATTTTATAAAATCTTAATTTTCTCGGTAATTAAGGCCTCCAGAGCAATCTAAGCTTAATCCATGATCACTTTTTGGAAATTTTATAAAACTTTAATTTTCTCGGTAATTAAGGCCTCCAGAGCAAATCTAAGCTTAATCCATGATCACTTTTTGGAAATTTTATAAAACCTTAATTTTCTCGGTAATTAAGGCCTCCAGAGCAAATCTAAGCTTAATCCATGATCACTTTTGGAAATTTTATAAAACCTTAATTTTCTCGGCAATTAAGGCCTCCAGAGCAAATCTAAGCTTAATCCATGATCACTTTTTGGAAATTTTATAAAACTTAATTTTCTCGGTAATTAAGGCCTCCAGAGCAAATCTAAGCTTAATCCATGATCACTTTTTGGAAATTTTATAAAACTTTAATTTTCTCGTAATTAAGGCCTCCAGAGCAAATCTAAGCTTAATCCATGATCACTTTTTGGAAATTTTATAAAACTTTAATTTTCTCGGTAATTAAGGCCTCCAGAGCAAATCTAAGCTTAATCCATGATCACTTTTTGGAAATTTTATAAAACCTTAATTTTCTCGGTAATTAAGGCCTCCAGAGCAAATCTAAGCTTAATCCATGATCACTTTTTGGAAATTTTATAAAACCTTAATTTTCTCGGTAATTAAGGCCTCCAGAGCAAATCTAAGCTTAATCCATGATCACTTTTTGGAAATTTTATAAAACTTAATTTTCTCGGTAATTAAGGCCTCCAGAGCAAATCTAAGCTTAATCCATGATCACTTTTTGGAAATTTTATAAATCTTAATTTTCTCGGTAATTAAGGCCTCCAGAGCAATCTAAGCTTAATCCATGATCACTTTTTGGAAATTTTATAAAACTTAATTTTCTCGGTAATTAAGGCCTCCAGAGCAAATCTAAGCTTAATCCATGATCACTTTTTGGAAATTTTATAAAACTTTAATTTTCTCGGTAATTAAGGCCTCCAGAGCAATCTAAGCTTAATCCATGATCACTTTTTGGAAATTTTATAAAACCTTAATTTTCTCGGTAATTAAGGCCTCCAGAGCAAATCTAAGCTTAATCCATGATCACTTTTTGGAAATTTTATAAAACTTTAATTTTCTCGGTAATTAAGGCCTCCAGAGCAAATCTAAGCTTAATCCATGATCACTTTTTGGAAATTTTATAAAACTTAATTTTCTCGGTAATTAAGGCCTCCAGAGCAAATCTAAGCTTAATCCATGATCACTTTTTGGAAATTTTATAAAACTTAATTTTCTCGGTAATTAAGGCCTCCAGAGCAAATCTAAGCTTAATCCATGATCACTTTTTGGAAATTTTATAAAACCTTAATTTTCTCGGTAATTAAGGCCTCCAGAGCAAATCTAAGCTTAATCCATGATCACTTTTTGGAAATTTTATAAAACCTTAATTTTCTCGGTAATTAAGGCCTCCAGAGCAAATCTAAGCTTAATCCATGATCACTTTTTGGAAATTTTATAAAACTTAATTTTCTCGGTAATTAAGGCCTCCAGAGCAAATCTAAGCTTAATCCATGATCACTTTTTGGAAATTTTATAAAACCTTAATTTTCTCGGTAATTAAGGCCTCCAGAGCAAATCTAAGCTTAATCCATGATCACTTTTTGGAAATTTTATAAAACTTAATTTTCTCGGTAATTAAGGCCTCCAGAGCAAATCTAAGCTTAATCCATGATCACTTTTTGGAAATTTTATAAAACTTAATTTTCTCGGCAATTAAGGCCTCCAGAGCAAATCTAAGCTTAATCCATGATCACTTTTTGGAAATTTTATAAAACCTTAATTTTCTCGGTAATTAAGGCCTCCAGAGCAAATCTAAGCTTAATCCATGATCACTTTTTGGAAATTTTATAAAACTTAATTTTCTCGTAATTAAGGCCTCCAGAGCAAATCTAAGCTTAATCCATGATCACTTTTTGGAAATTTTATAAAACTTAATTTTCTCGGTAATTAAGGCCTCCAGAGCAAATCTAAGCTTAATCCATGATCACTTTTTGGAAATTTTATAAAACCTTAATTTTCTCGGTAATTAAGGCCTCCAGAGCAAATCTAAGCTTAATCCATGATCACTTTTGGAAATTTTATAAAACTTTAATTTTCTCGTAATTAAGGCCTCCAGAGCAAATCTAAGCTTAATCCATGATCACTTTTTGGAAATTTTATAAAACTTAATTTTCTCGGTAATTAAGGCCTCCAGAGCAAATCTAAGCTTAATCCATGATCACTTTTTGGAAATTTTATAAAACCTTAATTTTCTCGGTAATTAAGGCCTCCAGAGCAAATCTAAGCTTAATCCATGATCACTTTTTGGAAATTTTATAAAATCTTAATTTTCTCGGTAATTAAGGCCTCCAGAGCAAATCTAAGCTTAATCCATGATCACTTTTTGGAAATTTTATAAAACCTTAATTTTCTCGGTAATTAAGGCCTCCAGAGCAAATCTAAGCTTAATCCATGATCACTTTTTGGAAATTTTATAAAACTTTAATTTTCTCGGTAATTAAGGCCTCCAGAGCAAATCTAAGCTTAATCCATGATCACTTTTTGGAAATTTTATAAAACTTTAATTTTCTCGGTAATTAAGGCCTCCAGAGCAAATCTAAGCTTAATCCATGATCACTTTTGGAAATTTTATAAAACCTTAATTTTCTCGGTAATTAAGGCCTCCAGAGCAAATCTAAGCTTAATCCATGATCACTTTTTGGAAATTTTATAAAACTTAATTTTCTCGGTAATTAAGGCCTCCAGAGCAAATCTAAGCTTAATCCATGATCACTTTTTGGAAATTTTATAAAATCTTAATTTTCTCGGTAATTAAGGCCTCCAGAGCAAATCTAAGCTTAATCCATGATCACTTTTTGGAAATTTTATAAAACTTTAATTTTCTCGGTAATTAAGGCCTCCAGAGCAAATCTAAGCTTAATCCATGATCACTTTTTGGAAATTTTATAAAACTTAATTTTCTCGGTAATTAAGGCCTCCAGAGCAAATCTAAGCTTAATCCATGATCACTTTTTGGAAATTTTATAAAACTTAATTTTCTCGGTAATTAAGGCCTCCAGAGCAAATCTAAGCTTAATCCATGATCACTTTTTGGAAATTTTATAAAACTTAATTTTCTCGGTAATTAAGGCCTCCAGAGCAAATCTAAGCTTAATCCATGATCACTTTTTGGAAATTTTATAAAACCTTAATTTTCTCGGTAATTAAGGCCTCCAGAGCAAATCTAAGCTTAATCCATGATCACTTTTTGGAAATTTTATAAAACTTAATTTTCTCGGTAATTAAGGCCTCCAGAGCAAATCTAAGCTTAATCCATGATCACTTTTTGGAAATTTTATAAAACTTTAATTTTCTCAGTAATTAAGGCCTCCAGAGCAAATCTAAGCTTAATCCATGATCACTTTTTGGAAATTTTATAAAACTTAATTTTCTCGGCAATTAAGGCCTCCAGAGCAAATCTAAGCTTAATCCATGATCACTTTTTGGAAATTTTATAAAACTTAATTTTCTCGGTAATTAAGGCCTCCAGAGCAAATCTAAGCTTAATCCATGATCACTTTTTGGAAATTTTATAAAACCTTAATTTTCTCGGTAATTAAGGCCTCCAGAGCAAATCTAAGCTTAATCCATGATCACTTTTTGGAAATTTTATAAAACCTTAATTTTCTCGGTAATTAAGGCCTCCAGAGCAAATCTAAGCTTAATCCATGATCACTTTTTGGAAATTTTATAAAACCTTAATTTTCTCGGTAATTAAGGCCTCCAGAGCAAATCTAAGCTTAATCCATGATCACTTTTTGGAAATTTTATAAAACCTTAATTTTCTCGGTAATTAAGGCCTCCAGAGCAAATCTAAGCTTAATCCATGATCACTTTTTGGAAATTTTATAAAATCTTAATTTTCTCAGTAATTAAGGCCTCCAGAGCAAATCTAAGCTTAATCCATGATCACTTTTGGAAATTTTATAAAACCTTAATTTTCTCGGTAATTAAGGCCTCCAGAGCAAATCTAAGCTTAATCCATGATCACTTTTTGGAAATTTTATAAAACCTTAATTTTCTCGGTAATTAAGGCCTCCAGAGCAAATCTAAGCTTAATCCATGATCACTTTTTGGAAATTTTATAAAACCTTAATTTTCTCGGTAATTAAGGCCTCCAGAGCAAATCTAAGCTTAATCCATGATCACTTTTTGGAAATTTTATAAAACTTTAATTTTCTCGGTAATTAAGGCCTCCAGAGCAAATCTAAGCTTAATCCATGATCACTTTTTGGAAATTTTATAAAACTTAATTTTCTCGGCAATTAAGGCCTCCAGAGCAAATCTAAGCTTAATCCATGATCACTTTTTGGAAATTTTATAAAACTTTAATTTTCTCAGTAATTAAGGCCTCCAGAGCAAATCTAAGCTTAATCCATGATCACTTTTTGGAAATTTTATAAAACCTTAATTTTCTCGGTAATTAAGGCCTCCAGAGCAAATCTAAGCTTAATCCATGATCACTTTTTGGAAATTTTATAAAACTTAATTTTCTCGGTAATTAAGGCCTCCAGAGCAAATCTAAGCTTAATCCATGATCACTTTTTGGAAATTTTATAAAACTTAATTTTCTCGGTAATTAAGGCCTCCAGAGCAATCTAAGCTTAATCCATGATCACTTTTTGGAAATTTTATAAAACTTTAATTTTCTCGGTAATTAAGGCCTCCAGAGCAAATCTAAGCTTAATCCATGATCACTTTTTGGAAATTTTATAAAACCTTAATTTTCTCGGTAATTAAGGCCTCCAGAGCAATCTAAGCTTAATCCATGATCACTTTTTGGAAATTTTATAAAACCTTAATTTTCTCGGTAATTAAGGCCTCCAGAGCAAATCTAAGCTTAATCCATGATCACTTTTTGGAAATTTTATAAAACTTAATTTTCTCGGTAATTAAGGCCTCCAGAGCAAATCTAAGCTTAATCCATGATCACTTTTTGGAAATTTTATAAAACCTTAATTTTCTCGGTAATTAAGGCCTCCAGAGCAAATCTAAGCTTAATCCATGATCACTTTTTGGAAATTTTATAAAACTTAATTTTCTCGGTAATTAAGGCCTCCAGAGCAATCTAAGCTTAATCCATGATCACTTTTTGGAAATTTTATAAAACCTTAATTTTCTCGGCAATTAAGGCCTCCAGAGCAAATCTAAGCTTAATCCATGATCACTTTTTGGAAATTTTATAAAACTTAATTTTCTCGGTAATTAAGGCCTCCAGAGCAAATCTAAGCTTAATCCATGATCACTTTTTGGAAATTTTATAAAACCTTAATTTTCTCGGTAATTAAGGCCTCCAGAGCAAATCTAAGCTTAATCCATGATCACTTTTTGGAAATTTTATAAAACTTAATTTTCTCGGTAATTAAGGCCTCCAGAGCAAATCTAAGCTTAATCCATGATCACTTTTTGGAAATTTTATAAAACCTTAATTTTCTCGGTAATTAAGGCCTCCAGAGCAAATCTAAGCTTAATCCATGATCACTTTTTGGAAATTTTATAAAACTTAATTTTCTCGGTAATTAAGGCCTCCAGAGCAAATCTAAGCTTAATCCATGATCACTTTTTGGAAATTTTATAAAACTTAATTTTCTCGGTAATTAAGGCCTCCAGAGCAAATCTAAGCTTAATCCATGATCACTTTTTGGAAATTTTATAAAACTTAATTTTCTCGGTAATTAAGGCCTCCAGAGCAAATCTAAGCTTAATCCATGATCACTTTTTGGAAATTTTATAAAACCTTAATTTTCTCGGTAATTAAGGCCTCCAGAGCAAATCTAAGCTTAATCCATGATCACTTTTTGGAAATTTTATAAAACCTTAATTTTCTCGGTAATTAAGGCCTCCAGAGCAAATCTAAGCTTAATCCATGATCACTTTTTGGAAATTTTATAAAACCTTAATTTTCTCGGTAATTAAGGCCTCCAGAGCAAATCTAAGCTTAATCCATGATCACTTTTTGGAAATTTTATAAAACCTTAATTTTCTCGGTAATTAAGGCCTCCAGAGCAAATCTAAGCTTAATCCATGATCACTTTTTGGAAATTTTATAAAACTTAATTTTCTCGGTAATTAAGGCCTCCAGAGCAAATCTAAGCTTAATCCATGATCACTTTTTGGAAATTTTATAAAACCTTAATTTTCTCGGTAATTAAGGCCTCCAGAGCAAATCTAAGCTTAATCCATGATCACTTTTTGGAAATTTTATAAAACCTTAATTTTCTCGGTAATTAAGGCCTCCAGAGCAAATCTAAGCTTAATCCATGATCACTTTTTGGAAATTTTATAAAACCTTAATTTTCTCGGTAATTAAGGCCTCCAGAGCAAATCTAAGCTTAATCCATGATCACTTTTTGGAAATTTTATAAAACTTAATTTTCTCAGTAATTAAGGCCTCCAGAGCAATCTAAGCTTAATCCATGATCACTTTTTGGAAATTTTATAAAACTTTAATTTTCTCGGTAATTAAGGCCTCCAGAGCAAATCTAAGCTTAATCCATGATCACTTTTTGGAAATTTTATAAAACCTTAATTTTCTCGGTAATTAAGGCCTCCAGAGCAAATCTAAGCTTAATCCATGATCACTTTTTGGAAATTTTATAAAACCTTAATTTTCTCGGTAATTAAGGCCTCCAGAGCAATCTAAGCTTAATCCATGATCACTTTTTGGAAATTTTATAAAACCTTAATTTTCTCGGTAATTAAGGCCTCCAGAGCAAATCTAAGCTTAATCCATGATCACTTTTTGGAAATTTTATAAAACCTTAATTTTCTCGGTAATTAAGGCCTCCAGAGCAAATCTAAGCTTAATCCATGATCACTTTTTGGAAATTTTATAAAACTTAATTTTCTCGGTAATTAAGGCCTCCAGAGCAAATCTAAGCTTAATCCATGATCACTTTTTGGAAATTTTATAAAACTTAATTTTCTCGGTAATTAAGGCCTCCAGAGCAATCTAAGCTTAATCCATGATCACTTTTTGGAAATTTTATAAAACTTAATTTTCTCGGTAATTAAGGCCTCCAGAGCAAATCTAAGCTTAATCCATGATCACTTTTGGAAATTTTATAAAACCTTAATTTTCTCGGTAATTAAGGCCTCCAGAGCAAATCTAAGCTTAATCCATGATCACTTTTTGGAAATTTTATAAAACTTAATTTTCTCGGTAATTAAGGCCTCCAGAGCAAATCTAAGCTTAATCCATGATCACTTTTTGGAAATTTTATAAAACTTAATTTTCTCGGTAATTAAGGCCTCCAGAGCAAATCTAAGCTTAATCCATGATCACTTTTTGGAAATTTTATAAAACCTTAATTTTCTCGGCAATTAAGGCCTCCAGAGCAAATCTAAGCTTAATCCATGATCACTTTTTGGAAATTTTATAAAACTTAATTTTCTCGGTAATTAAGGCCTCCAGAGCAAATCTAAGCTTAATCCATGATCACTTTTTGGAAATTTTATAAAACCTTAATTTTCTCGGTAATTAAGGCCTCCAGAGCAAATCTAAGCTTAATCCATGATCACTTTTTGGAAATTTTATAAAACCTTAATTTTCTCGGTAATTAAGGCCTCCAGAGCAAATCTAAGCTTAATCCATGATCACTTTTTGGAAATTTTATAAAACCTTAATTTTCTCGGTAATTAAGGCCTCCAGAGCAAATCTAAGCTTAATCCATGATCACTTTTTGGAAATTTTATAAAACTTAATTTTCTCGGTAATTAAGGCCTCCAGAGCAAATCTAAGCTTAATCCATGATCACTTTTTGGAAATTTTATAAAACCTTAATTTTCTCGGCAATTAAGGCCTCCAGAGCAAATCTAAGCTTAATCCATGATCACTTTTTGGAAATTTTATAAAACCTTAATTTTCTCGGTAATTAAGGCCTCCAGAGCAAATCTAAGCTTAATCCATGATCACTTTTTGGAAATTTTATAAAACCTTAATTTTCTCGGTAATTAAGGCCTCCAGAGCAAATCTAAGCTTAATCCATGATCACTTTTTGGAAATTTTATAAAACTTAATTTTCTCGGTAATTAAGGCCTCCAGAGCAAATCTAAGCTTAATCCATGATCACTTTTTGGAAATTTTATAAAACCTTAATTTTCTCGGTAATTAAGGCCTCCAGAGCAAATCTAAGCTTAATCCATGATCACTTTTTGGAAATTTTATAAAACCTTAATTTTCTCGGTAATTAAGGCCTCCAGAGCAAATCTAAGCTTAATCCATGATCACTTTTTGGAAATTTTATAAAACTTAATTTTCTCGGTAATTAAGGCCTCCAGAGCAAATCTAAGCTTAATCCATGATCACTTTTTGGAAATTTTATAAAACCTTAATTTTCTCGGCAATTAAGGCCTCCAGAGCAAATCTAAGCTTAATCCATGATCACTTTTTGGAAATTTTATAAAACTTAATTTTCTCGGTAATTAAGGCCTCCAGAGCAAATCTAAGCTTAATCCATGATCACTTTTTGGAAATTTTATAAAACCTTAATTTTCTCGGTAATTAAGGCCTCCAGAGCAAATCTAAGCTTAATCCATGATCACTTTTTGGAAATTTTATAAAACCTTAATTTTCTCGGTAATTAAGGCCTCCAGAGCAAATCTAAGCTTAATCCATGATCACTTTTTGGAAATTTTATAAAACCTTAATTTTCTCGGTAATTAAGGCCTCCAGAGCAAATCTAAGCTTAATCCATGATCACTTTTTGGAAATTTTATAAAACCTTAATTTTCTCGGTAATTAAGGCCTCCAGAGCAAATCTAAGCTTAATCCATGATCACTTTTTGGAAATTTTATAAAACCTTAATTTTCTCGGTAATTAAGGCCTCCAGAGCAAATCTAAGCTTAATCCATGATCACTTTTTGGAAATTTTATAAAACTTAATTTTCTCGGTAATTAAGGCCTCCAGAGCAAATCTAAGCTTAATCCATGATCACTTTTTGGAAATTTTATAAAACCTTAATTTTCTCGGCAATTAAGGCCTCCAGAGCAAATCTAAGCTTAATCCATGATCACTTTTTGGAAATTTTATAAAACTTAATTTTCTCGGTAATTAAGGCCTCCAGAGCAATCTAAGCTTAATCCATGATCACTTTTTGGAAATTTTATAAAACCTTAATTTTCTCGGTAATTAAGGCCTCCAGAGCAAATCTAAGCTTAATCCATGATCACTTTTTGGAAATTTTATAAAACTTAATTTTCTCGGTAATTAAGGCCTCCAGAGCAAATCTAAGCTTAATCCATGATCACTTTTTGGAAATTTTATAAAACCTTAATTTTCTCGGTAATTAAGGCCTCCAGAGCAAATCTAAGCTTAATCCATGATCACTTTTTGGAAATTTTATAAAACTTAATTTTCTCGGTAATTAAGGCCTCCAGAGCAAATCTAAGCTTAATCCATGATCACTTTTTGGAAATTTTATAAAACTTAATTTTCTCGGTAATTAAGGCCTCCAGAGCAAATCTAAGCTTAATCCATGATCACTTTTTGGAAATTTTATAAAACTTAATTTTCTCGGTAATTAAGGCCTCCAGAGCAAATCTAAGCTTAATCCATGATCACTTTTTGGAAATTTTATAAAACCTTAATTTTCTCGGTAATTAAGGCCTCCAGAGCAAATCTAAGCTTAATCCATGATCACTTTTTGGAAATTTTATAAAACCTTAATTTTCTCGGTAATTAAGGCCTCCAGAGCAAATCTAAGCTTAATCCATGATCACTTTTTGGAAATTTTATAAAACCTTAATTTTCTCGGTAATTAAGGCCTCCAGAGCAAATCTAAGCTTAATCCATGATCACTTTTTGGAAATTTTATAAAACTTAATTTTCTCGGTAATTAAGGCCTCCAGAGCAAATCTAAGCTTAATCCATGATCACTTTTTGGAAATTTTATAAAACCTTAATTTTCTCGGTAATTAAGGCCTCCAGAGCAAATCTAAGCTTAATCCATGATCACTTTTTGGAAATTTTATAAAACTTAATTTTCTCGGTAATTAAGGCCTCCAGAGCAAATCTAAGCTTAATCCATGATCACTTTTTGGAAATTTTATAAAACTTAATTTTCTCGGTAATTAAGGCCTCCAGAGCAAATCTAAGCTTAATCCATGATCACTTTTTGGAAATTTTATAAAACCTTAATTTTCTCGGTAATTAAGGCCTCCAGAGCAAATCTAAGCTTAATCCATGATCACTTTTTGGAAATTTTATAAAACCTTAATTTTCTCGGTAATTAAGGCCTCCAGAGCAAATCTAAGCTTAATCCATGATCACTTTTTGGAAATTTTATAAAACTTAATTTTCTCGGTAATTAAGGCCTCCAGAGCAAATCTAAGCTTAATCCATGATCACTTTTTGGAAATTTTATAAAACCTTAATTTTCTCGGTAATTAAGGCCTCCAGAGCAAATCTAAGCTTAATCCATGATCACTTTTTGGAAATTTTATAAAACCTTAATTTTCTCGGTAATTAAGGCCTCCAGAGCAAATCTAAGCTTAATCCATGATCACTTTTTGGAAATTTTATAAAACCTTAATTTTCTCGGTAATTAAGGCCTCCAGAGCAAATCTAAGCTTAATCCATGATCACTTTTTGGAAATTTTATAAA
Organism: Cochliomyia hominivorax; assembly: GCA_004302925.2. Lineage (NCBI taxonomy): Eukaryota > Metazoa > Arthropoda > Insecta > Diptera > Calliphoridae > Cochliomyia > Cochliomyia hominivorax. Next base: position 9,894,567 of record PYHX02000413.1, read on the forward strand.
ACCTTAATTTTCTCGGTAATTAAGGCCTCCAGAGCAAATCTAAGCTTAATCCATGATCACTTTTTGGAAATTTTATAAAACCTTAATTTTCTCGGTAATTAAGGCCTCCAGAGCAAATCTAAGCTTAATCCATGATCACTTTTTGGAAATTTTATAAAACTTAATTTTCTCGGTAATTAAGGCCTCCAGAGCAAATCTAAGCTTAATCCATGATCACTTTTTGGAAATTTTATAAAACCTTAATTTTCTCGGTAATTAAGGCCTCCAGAGCAAATCTAAGCTTAATCCATGATCACTTTTTGGAAATTTTATAAAACCTTAATTTTCTCGGTAATTAAGGCCTCCAGAGCAAATCTAAGCTTAATCCATGATCACTTTTTGGAAATTTTATAAAACTTAATTTTCTCGGTAATTAAGGCCTCCAGAGCAAATCTAAGCTTAATCCATGATCACTTTTTGGAAATTTTATAAAACTTAATTTTCTCGGTAATTAAGGCCTCCAGAGCAAATCTAAGCTTAATCCATGATCACTTTTTGGAAATTTTATAAAACCTTAATTTTCTCGGTAATTAAGGCCTCCAGAGCAAATCTAAGCTTAATCCATGATCACTTTTTGGAAATTTTATAAAACCTTAATTTTCTCGGTAATTAAGGCCTCCAGAGCAAATCTAAGCTTAATCCATGATCACTTTTTGGAAATTTTATAAAACTTAATTTTCTCGGTAATTAAGGCCTCCAGAGCAAATCTAAGCTTAATCCATGATCACTTTTTGGAAATTTTATAAAACCTTAATTTTCTCGGTAATTAAGGCCTCCAGAGCAAATCTAAGCTTAATCCATGATCACTTTTTGGAAATTTTATAAAACCTTAATTTTCTCGGTAATTAAGGCCTCCAGAGCAAATCTAAGCTTAATCCATGATCACTTTTTGGAAATTTTATAAAACCTTAATTTTCTCGGTAATTAAGGCCTCCAGAGCAAATCTAAGCTTAATCCATGATCACTTTTTGGAAATTTTATAAAACTTAATTTTCTCGGTAATTAAGGCCTCCAGAGCAAATCTAAGCTTAATCCATGATCACTTTTTGGAAATTTTATAAAACTTAATTTTCTCGGTAATTAAGGCCTCCAGAGCAAATCTAAGCTTAATCCATGATCACTTTTTGGAAATTTTATAAAACTTAATTTTCTCGGTAATTAAGGCCTCCAGAGCAAATCTAAGCTTAATCCATGATCACTTTTTGGAAATTTTATAAAACCTTAATTTTCTCGGTAATTAAGGCCTCCAGAGCAAATCTAAGCTTAATCCATGATCACTTTTTGGAAATTTTATAAAACTTAATTTTCTCGGTAATTAAGGCCTCCAGAGCAAATCTAAGCTTAATCCATGATCACTTTTTGGAAATTTTATAAAACTTAATTTTCTCGGTAATTAAGGCCTCCAGAGCAAATCTAAGCTTAATCCATGATCACTTTTTGGAAATTTTATAAAACTTTAATTTTCTCGGTAATTAAGGCCTCCAGAGCAAATCTAAGCTTAATCCATGATCACTTTTTGGAAATTTTATAAAACCTTAATTTTCTCGGTAATTAAGGCCTCCAGAGCAAATCTAAGCTTAATCCATGATCACTTTTTGGAAATTTTATAAAACTTTAATTTTCTCGGTAATTAAGGCCTCCAGAGCAAATCTAAGCTTAATCCATGATCACTTTTTGGAAATTTTATAAAACCTTAATTTTCTCAGTAATTAAGGCCTCCAGAGCAAATCTAAGCTTAATCCATGATCACTTTTTGGAAATTTTATAAAACTTAATTTTCTCGGTAATTAAGGCCTCCAGAGCAAATCTAAGCTTAATCCATGATCACTTTTTGGAAATTTTATAAAACCTTAATTTTCTCGGTAATTAAGGCCTCCAGAGCAAATCTAAGCTTAATCCATGATCACTTTTTGGAAATTTTATAAAACCTTAATTTTCTCGGTAATTAAGGCCTCCAGAGCAAATCTAAGCTTAATCCATGATCACTTTTTGGAAATTTTATAAAACCTTAATTTTCTCGGTAATTAAGGCCTCCAGAGCAAATCTAAGCTTAATCCATGATCACTTTTTGGAAATTTTATAAAACTTAATTTTCTCGGTAATTAAGGCCTCCAGAGCAAATCTAAGCTTAATCCATGATCACTTTTTGGAAATTTTATAAAACTTAATTTTCTCGGTAATTAAGGCCTCCAGAGCAAATCTAAGCTTAATCCATGATCACTTTTTGGAAATTTTATAAAACTTAATTTTCTCGGTAATTAAGGCCTCCAGAGCAAATCTAAGCTTAATCCATGATCACTTTTTGGAAATTTTATAAAACCTTAATTTTCTCGGCAATTAAGGCCTCCAGAGCAAATCTAAGCTTAATCCATGATCACTTTTTGGAAATTTTATAAAACTTAATTTTCTCGGTAATTAAGGCCTCCAGAGCAAATCTAAGCTTAATCCATGATCACTTTTTGGAAATTTTATAAAACTTAATTTTCTCGGTAATTAAGGCCTCCAGAGCAAATCTAAGCTTAATCCATGATCACTTTTTGGAAATTTTATAAAACTTAATTTTCTCGGTAATTAAGGCCTCCAGAGCAAATCTAAGCTTAATCCATGATCACTTTTTGGAAATTTTATAAAACTTAATTTTCTCGGTAATTAAGGCCTCCAGAGCAAATCTAAGCTTAATCCATGATCACTTTTTGGAAATTTTATAAAATCTTAATTTTCTCGGCAATTAAGGCCTCCAGAGCAAATCTAAGCTTAATCCATGATCACTTTTTGGAAATTTTATAAAACTTAATTTTCTCGGCAATTAAGGCCTCCAGAGCAAATCTAAGCTTAATCCATGATCACTTTTTGGAAATTTTATAAAACTTAATTTTCTCGGTAATTAAGGCCTCCAGAGCAAATCTAAGCTTAATCCATGATCACTTTTTGGAAATTTTATAAAACCTTAATTTTCTCGGTAATTAAGGCCTCCAGAGCAAATCTAAGCTTAATCCATGATCACTTTTTGGAAATTTTATAAAACCTTAATTTTCTCGGTAATTAAGGCCTCCAGAGCAAATCTAAGCTTAATCCATGATCACTTTTTGGAAATTTTATAAAACCTTAATTTTCTCGGCAATTAAGGCCTCCAGAGCAAATCTAAGCTTAATCCATGATCACTTTTTGGAAATTTTATAAAACCTTAATTTTCTCGGTAATTAAGGCCTCCAGAGCAAATCTAAGCTTAATCCATGATCACTTTTTGGAAATTTTATAAAACCTTAATTTTCTCGGTAATTAAGGCCTCCAGAGCAAATCTAAGCTTAATCCATGATCACTTTTTGGAAATTTTATAAAACCTTAATTTTCTCGGTAATTAAGGCCTCCAGAGCAAATCTAAGCTTAATCCATGATCACTTTTTGGAAATTTTATAAAACCTTAATTTTCTCGGTAATTAAGGCCTCCAGAGCAAATCTAAGCTTAATCCATGATCACTTTTTGGAAATTTTATAAAACCTTAATTTTCTCGGTAATTAAGGCCTCCAGAGCAAATCTAAGCTTAATCCATGATCACTTTTTGGAAATTTTATAAAACCTTAATTTTCTCGGTAATTAAGGCCTCCAGAGCAAATCTAAGCTTAATCCATGATCACTTTTTGGAAATTTTATAAAACTTAATTTTCTCGGTAATTAAGGCCTCCAGAGCAAATCTAAGCTTAATCCATGATCACTTTTTGGAAATTTTATAAAACCTTAATTTTCTCGGCAATTAAGGCCTCCAGAGCAAATCTAAGCTTAATCCATGATCACTTTTTGGAAATTTTATAAAACCTTAATTTTCTCGGTAATTAAGGCCTCCAGAGCAAATCTAAGCTTAATCCATGATCACTTTTTGGAAATTTTATAAAACTTAATTTTCTCGGTAATTAAGGCCTCCAGAGCAAATCTAAGCTTAATCCATGATCACTTTTTGGAAATTTTATAAAACCTTAATTTTCTCGGTAATTAAGGCCTCCAGAGCAAATCTAAGCTTAATCCATGATCACTTTTTGGAAATTTTATAAAACCTTAATTTTCTCGGTAATTAAGGCCTCCAGAGCAAATCTAAGCTTAATCCATGATCACTTTTTGGAAATTTTATAAAACTTTAATTTTCTCGGTAATTAAGGCCTCCAGAGCAAATCTAAGCTTAATCCATGATCACTTTTTGGAAATTTTATAAAACTTAATTTTCTCGGTAATTAAGGCCTCCAGAGCAAATCTAAGCTTAATCCATGATCACTTTTTGGAAATTTTATAAAACCTTAATTTTCTCGGTAATTAAGGCCTCCAGAGCAAATCTAAGCTTAATCCATGATCACTTTTTGGAAATTTTATAAAACTTAATTTTCTCAGTAATTAAGGCCTCCAGAGGCAATCTAAGCTTAATCCATGATCACTTTTTGGAAATTTTATAAAACTTTAATTTTCTCGGTAATTAAGGCCTCCAGAGCAAATCTAAGCTTAATCCATGATCACTTTTTGGAAATTTTATAAAACCTTAATTTTCTCGGTAATTAAGGCCTCCAGAGCAAATCTAAGCTTAATCCATGATCACTTTTTGGAAATTTTATAAAACCTTAATTTTCTCGGTAATTAAGGCCTCCAGAGCAAATCTAAGCTTAATCCATGATCACTTTTTGGAAATTTTATAAAACCTTAATTTTCTCGGTAATTAAGGCCTCCAGAGCAAATCTAAGCTTAATCCATGATCACTTTTTGGAAATTTTATAAAACCTTAATTTTCTCGGTAATTAAGGCCTCCAGAGCAAATCTAAGCTTAATCCATGATCACTTTTTGGAAATTTTATAAAACCTTAATTTTCTCGGTAATTAAGGCCTCCAGAGCAAATCTAAGCTTAATCCATGATCACTTTTTGGAAATTTTATAAAACCTTAATTTTCTCGGTAATTAAGGCCTCCAGAGCAAATCTAAGCTTAATCCATGATCACTTTTTGGAAATTTTATAAAACCTTAATTTTCTCGGTAATTAAGGCCTCCAGAGCAAATCTAAGCTTAATCCATGATCACTTTTTGGAAATTTTATAAAACCTTAATTTTCTCGGTAATTAAGGCCTCCAGAGCAAATCTAAGCTTAATCCATGATCACTTTTTGGAAATTTTATAAAACCTTAATTTTCTCGGTAATTAAGGCCTCCAGAGCAAATCTAAGCTTAATCCATGATCACTTTTTGGAAATTTTATAAAACTTAATTTTCTCAGTAATTAAGGCCTCCAGAGCAAATCTAAGCTTAATCCATGATCACTTTTTGGAAATTTTATAAAATCTTAATTTTCTCGGTAATTAAGGCCTCCAGAGCAAATCTAAGCTTAATCCATGATCACTTTTTGGAAATTTTATAAAACTTAATTTTCTCGGTAATTAAGGCCTCCAGAGCAAATCTAAGCTTAATCCATGATCACTTTTTGGAAATTTTATAAAACTTAATTTCTCGGTAATTAAGGCCTCCAGAGCAAATCTAAGCTTAATCCATGATCACTTTTTGGAAATTTTATAAAACTTAATTTTCTCGGTAATTAAGGCCTCCAGAGCAAATCTAAGCTTAATCCATGATCACTTTTTGGAAATTTTATAAAACTTAATTTTCTCGGTAATTAAGGCCTCCAGAGCAAATCTAAGCTTAATCCATGATCACTTTTTGGAAATTTTATAAAACCTTAATTTTCTCGGTAATTAAGGCCTCCAGAGCAAATCTAAGCTTAATCCATGATCACTTTTTGGAAATTTTATAAAACTTAATTTTCTCGGTAATTAAGGCCTCCAGAGCAAATCTAAGCTTAATCCATGATCACTTTTTGGAAATTTTATAAAACTTAATTTTCTCGGTAATTAAGGCCTCCAGAGCAAATCTAAGCTTAATCCATGATCACTTTTTGGAAATTTTATAAAACCTTAATTTTCTCGGTAATTAAGGCCTCCAGAGCAAATCTAAGCTTAATCCATGATCACTTTTTGGAAATTTTATAAAACCTTAATTTTCTCGGTAATTAAGGCCTCCAGAGCAAATCTAAGCTTAATCCATGATCACTTTTTGGAAATTTTATAAAACCTTAATTTTCTCGGCAATTAAGGCCTCCAGAGCAAATCTAAGCTTAATCCATGATCACTTTTTGGAAATTTTATAAAACCTTAATTTTCTCGGTAATTAAGGCCTCCAGAGCAAATCTAAGCTTAATCCATGATCACTTTTTGGAAATTTTATAAAACCTTAATTTTCTCAGTAATTAAGGCCTCCAGAGCAAATCTAAGCTTAATCCATGATCACTTTTTGGAAATTTTATAAAACCTTAATTTTCTCGGTAATTAAGGCCTCCAGAGCAAATCTAAGCTTAATCCATGATCACTTTTTGGAAATTTTATAAAACCTTAATTTTCTCGGTAATTAAGGCCTCCAGAGCAAATCTAAGCTTAATCCATGATCACTTTTTGGAAATTTTATAAAACCTTAATTTTCTCGGTAATTAAGGCCTCCAGAGCAAATCTAAGCTTAATCCATGATCACTTTTTGGAAATTTTATAAAACTTAATTTTCTCAGTAATTAAGGCCTCCAGAGCAAATCTAAGCTTAATCCATGATCACTTTTTGGAAATTTTATAAAATCTTAATTTTCTCAGTAATTAAGGCCTCCAGAGCAAATCTAAGCTTAATCATGATCACTTTTTGGAAATTTTATAAAACTTAATTTTCTCAGTAATTAAGGCCTCCAGAGCAAATCTAAGCTTAATCCATGATCACTTTTTGGAAATTTTATAAAACTTAATTTTCTCGGTAATTAAGGCCTCCAGAGCAAATCTAAGCTTAATCCATGATCACTTTTTGGAAATTTTATAAAACTTAATTTTCTCAGTAATTAAGGCCTCCAGAGCAAATCTAAGCTTAATCCATGATCACTTTTTGGAAATTTTATAAAACTTAATTTTCTCAGTAATTAAGGCCTCCAGAGCAAATCTAAGCTTAATCCATGATCACTTTTTGGAAATTTATAAAACTTTAATTTTCTCAGTAATTAAGGCCTCCAGAGCAAATCTAAGCTTAATCCATGATCACTTTTTGGAAATTTTATAAAATCTTAATTTTCTCGGTAATTAAGGCCTCCAGAGCAAATCTAAGCTTAATCCATGATCACTTTTTGGAAATTTTATAAAACTTTAATTTTCTCGGTAATTAAGGCCTCCAGAGCAAATCTAAGCTTAATCCATGATCACTTTTTGGAAATTTTATAAAATCTTAATTTTCTCGGTAATTAAGGCCTCCAGAGGCAATCTAAGCTTAATCCATGATCACTTTTTGGAAATTTTATAAAACTTTAATTTTCTCGTAATTAAGGCCTCCAGAGCAAATCTAAGCTTAATCCATGATCACTTTTTGGAAATTTTATAAAACCTTAATTTTCTCGGCAATTAAGGCCTCCAGAGCAAATCTAAGCTTAATCCATGATCACTTTTTGGAAATTTTATAAAACTTTAATTTTCTCGGTAATTAAGGCCTCCAGAGCAATCTAAGCTTAATCCATGATCACTTTTTGGAAATTTTATAAAACTTAATTTTCTCGGTAATTAAGGCCTCCAGAGCAAATCTAAGCTTAATCCATGATCACTTTTTGGAAATTTTATAAAACTTAATTTTCTCGGTAATTAAGGCCTCCAGAGCAAATCTAAGCTTAATCCATGATCACTTTTTGAAATTTTATAAAACTTAATTTTCTCGGTAATTAAGGCCTCCAGAGCAAATCTAAGCTTAATCCATGATCACTTTTTGGAAATTTTATAAAACCTTAATTTTCTCGGTAATTAAGGCCTCCAGAGCAAATCTAAGCTTAATCCATGATCACTTTTTGGAAATTTTATAAACTTAATTTTCTCGGTAATTAAGGCCTCCAGAGCAAATCTAAGCTTAATCCATGATCACTTTTTGGAAATTTATAAAACCTTAATTTTCTCGTAATTAAGGCCTCCAGAGCAATCTAAGCTTAATCCATGATCACTTTTTGGAAATTTTATAAAATTAAGGCCTCCAGAGCAATCTAAGCTTAATCCATGATCACTTTTTGGAAATTTTATAAAACTAATTTTCTCGGCAATTAAGGCCTCCAGAGCAAATCTAAGCTTAATCCATGATCACTTTTTGGAAATTTTATAAAACCTTAATTTTCTCGGTAATTAAGGCCTCCAGAGCAATCTAAGCTTAATCCATGATCACTTTTTGGAAATTTTATAAAACCTTAATTTTCTCGGTAATTAAGGCCTCCAGAGCAATCTAAGCTTAATCCATGATCACTTTTTGGAAATTTTATAAAACCTAATTTTCTCGGTAATTAAGGCCTCCAGAGCAAATCTAAGCTTAATCCATGATCACTTTTTTGGAAATTTTATAAAACTTAATTTTCTCGTAATTAAGGCCTCCAGAGCAAATCTAAGCTTAATCCACGATCACTTTTTTGAATTTTATAAAACCTTAATTTTTCCGGGTAAGTAAACCTGTAATTAAGGTCTCCAGCAAAGATTTAAGTTTAGTCTGTAATCACTGTTAAATATTATATGAAGTTCGGCTATCGATTACTTAATGTTATATATGGCTCACTAGTGTGTCCTTTTGTCGTTGTGGTTTAATTAATATTGAATCGCCCTGTTTTCATTACTGTTTATATTAATTTTTCTGGCAGTGATTTTTGCGAAAGAATAATTTTTAATTTAATAAAAATAAGAAAAACTAAAATAAAATTATTAAAGACTGTAAAATTTGTAAAATAATATAAAATTTATGCAAAAAGAATTAGGAATTTTATAAATTTGAAGAAAATTTAATCTTTTATAAAATAAAGACTCTTATTGGAATGTAATTTAGAAGGGAATTTGTCACGTAGAAGACTGAAAATTCACAAATATTTTCTTGGCAAATCGAAATGGAGAAAAGTGTCGAACATCATGAAGAATCGGCACCCAAACGCAGCCGTTCTGATGAAAAAATCAAGGTGGATAAAGATGTTTTCTCTAGCAGCGATAGCGGGCAACAAAGGTATGAAAAAAGTAAAATTATTCCCAGACAGATGTTTTGATAATTTTCACTTGCGTATATCGATTTAAACATTTTATTTAACTTTTTTTTTATTTCACATTCGTTGTTTTTCCTGCGGTTGTTTTGACAATTTTTCTTTTCTTGTATTGTTATTATTATTTTTATGTTATTAGCCCAAATGACAAACAACAGCAAGAATATCAACAACAACAGAATATGGATGCATGCTGTAGCAACAATAATAACAACAGTAATAGCAGCAACAGCACGAATAATATTAACAACAACAGTGATAGTGGTTTAAGTTTAAAAATGGAGGATTCTTCTTGTGGTGATGCCGATATAACAGGAGATGGTATACTCAGATTTGAAAATGATGATGAAAATACAATGGCTGCCGTTACCGAAACGAAACAACAAAAACAAAATTCCGCACTACATGATGAGGACCAACAAATGTTATCTAATGAAAGTAGTGCCAAATCAGATGTTCAATTGCAAGATGGTGATACGAAGGAGGAAAATGTTGCTGTCTGTAGCTCAAGCAGTTGATGTTGATAAACCAACTACTTCCACAACTATTATTAACGTAATAAACGTAAATCGTTCACGTAATTATCGTGTAGCCGGTCGATCTTCGTCTTCCTCTTCAAATTCTTCGATTGAAACATCATGCAGAGAATCAAAATGAAGAACAAGAACCCCACAGAACGAAACAGAAATTCAATTAATTCTACTGAAAAATAATGCTGAAGAATCTGCCAACGAACAATGCCCCAGAAGGTCAATCTTCACCTTCGGGTTTATATGTTTGTAAGTATGAAAATAAGATCTTGTCGAATATAATACTAAAGGTTAATGCATACTATATGAATTAGAAATAATTTCTGAGTCGATTTTACGATTTTCTTGTGGTTAATTGTAAAGATAAACTTTGCAAATCGCAATTTTGAATGAAATTTGACACGTAAAAATGAATATTATCCGTCATTTACTTTAGCCCGCATACTAATGTACATTAAATTAATAAATCTCTCATGCTGCATTATTATTAAATAAATATTAAAATGAATATGAGCCAAAATTATGGGTAAGATCCTATCTAAGGTTGCCAGATAAAATCTGCAAAAATACCACCAACTAGTTTAAAAAAATATCATTATCCATTTGGAGAAAAAAATAGAGGGATTATTTGTAGATGTTATTTTGCAACAAAAATTAAAAATTATTCTTGAAGAGGAAACCTCTACCACGTGCTCTATTCCAAAATTACGTCGTTTATAATATTTTGATTTATCGCTTCATTCAAGATCAAAATTTCATAAAATTTCCTTTAACTGCCCTATCCGTAAATTCATGAGATTTCCTGTGTTGGTAATAGTTTCGTTTGTTAGGAAGATGTCCTCCACCGTGCCCAATATCAGCGTTTCGAATTTGATTATTCCATAAGCCGTTTAGTCATAATCATTGGAACAATTTTTATCTTAGGAGGTTGTGTCAGATAGCGGTTAATAACTTTTTTGAAATTTTGCCAGTTTTATATAAGAAATTTCTAAGGGCAATAACAACTACTTAGGCCAAATTTCAAAGAGGTCTGTGGATGTAAGCGTGCCAACAACTGACTGACGGATAAAGTTATATCGAATTAGATTTTGATTTAATGCAAAAATATATATGTATACTCTTTGAGAGCGTAAATGAATATTTTTTTGCTTTTTCCCTGTGAAAGAAATTTTCATTAAAAATTCCCTCAAAAAAAGGAAATTTCACTCCATCTGACAACATTGCTCTTATCTGAAACTTATTCGGTATATACGGACTATGACTCACACACCAATGACGTTAAAATATTTATGGTCTGTGTGCTTTAGGGACTGAATGACTATGAACTCCTATAAAAATTTTGACTATATGATATATAGTATAAACTTATTGGTTATTGCAATTTTACATGAATATGGTGGGTGCGTGTTTAGAAAAGCCTCTCTATAAGATTTGTACGTATGTGGTAATTTTTTATTAAACATAATAAACATTTTATTTCAATCTTGCAGGTAACCAATTTCAATGATTCTTCAAGTAATAGCTCATCAAGCGATAGTTCATCTGATAGTGATGACGATGATGATGATACTGACTTTGAACCTTCATTATTTGGAGATCGTTTGAGTCCTGATTTTGCTTCTAATGATTCAGCCGATTCAAACCGTCTTAAAGAAAAAGATGAAGAAGTTAATAAAGTTTTAAATAAACTAAAACCTCCTATACTTGGTGTGGTAGCTATGAATTGATGCGTCGTGAACATGGTTTAAGTAGTGATGGCAAAACATCTTTGCGTAACGGTTGCTCATATGGATTTAAAAATCGTTTTTATGCGTCACGACATATCGTTGAACGTATGAAAATATCTCATGTCTTGCGTAAACATTCAGGTTGTGTCAATTGTGTGAATTTCAATAGGACTGGAAATTTATTGGTAACCGGTTCAGATGATGCACGTCTGATTGTCTGGGATTGGGCTGCTAATAAAACCAAACACGTTTGGAAATCTGGACATAGTGCAAACATTTTTCAATCGAAGTTTTTACCTTCCTCAACGTGTATTGATATAATATCAGCTGGTCGTGATGGTAAAGTAAGACGTTCGATTGTACCACCATCTGGAGGCAAAGTTCAAGTATCACATCTTTATCCACACTCTGGAGCTGTACATAAACTAGTAATTTGTCCAGATAATCCATCTGAAATCATAAGTGTTGGTGAAGATGGTTGTATTTGCAGTAAAGATTTGAGAGATGATAATCCTAAGGTTGATATGTTAAAGTTTTCTCCACAACAAGAAAAACGCGTAAAGTGCGATTATTTAGTA